>BQNB010022303.1:4276-63160 GCA_026074375.1 Tanacetum coccineum | reverse complement strand
CATGAAAGATGTGATTGATTGCTTGATTTTTATTGATAACAACCAACCTATATATATGATATAACAAAATATTCTAGACTATGGGCTTGGGCCAATGAGCCAATTACATTAAATATAATATGTACTATAATAGTGTGAGGTCTCAAGTTCAATTTCTACTAGGTGCAATCAACCCTCACCAACCTCATAAAAATGAAAGGCTTTACCCGATTTCAGTCTGTATGACGGTATGTTCAAACCCTATAAATTAGTCAGCATAAAGATTGAAAATGATGGTTAAAAAATGTATTACATAAAAGAATAAAAGCTTCATTCATACCTTGTTTGGGTCGTTTGTTCCCATTAACACTTGAACAAAGTCGCTTTAAAAATATTTAGCAGGCTTACGAGAAGTAGAAATACAAATTTTTGTATCACAATTTAACATTGCACGATTAATGGGATCGAAGTCAAATCGCCACTTATTAAAAAGTAAAAAAAAAAACAAGACAGGCCATAGTTTGTGTTTCAAAAGCGGAACATGCGACGAACTTTGTAGCAAATACAAGGACAAAACTGTCGACTTAATTGTTTGGAGCAATTGTCAGTTACGCAAACAAAGGTCCAAAAAACAGGATAAAGACCTTAAATCCTGCATCTAATATGTTTTTCAAAACACATATACCATGAAACCAATATGCCTTCTTTTGACACAAGTGTTTAGACATCTAGTGTTCATAGCTTTCTAATATTCTTATGAAGGAAGGTGAGCATGAAGCAACGGCTAGATCCTCACAGTAGGCGGCTTAGCTGTGATTTGCGTTATGGAATAGAGAAGTCAGCTAGTTGTTTTTTTCACTATATATATACGCTTTATCATCAACATTACCATATCACCAATCAAAACCACAATGGCAAAAATAAGCAAAGTTCATACCTTTCTCTTTGTATTTCTCGTTGTTTTCCTTCTAGTTGTTAATCCAGGTGAGATAAAAGTGCTTTGTGGCAGAAAGAGTCCGTCATATAGTCATACAAAAACGTCGTGTTAATTTTACATGCCAAATTTACCTGGCAAAAATAAATATAGTCATACAAAAACGTCGTGTTAATTTTACACTTGTTGAAATTCATTGCAGGTATGGTGGCTGGTACAAAAAAGACAAATAAGGTCTGTGAGCGGAGAAGCAAGACATGGTCAGGGTATTGTGGGGACTCGAAGCATTGTGATCAACAATGTCGTGAATGGGAGGGGGTCGCCCATGGAGTTTGTCACCGCCAAGGAGTGGGAAGAGCGTGCTTTTGCTATTTTAATTGCTAAACTTTACAAGAATGGTTAATGGAAATGGAAGATGCATCACGAATTTGATATTTATAAGTAACGGGTCAAATGATTTATGTCTTCTAATAAAAGAATGTGGGTTGCGTTTGGTTATTTTTATCGTCATTGTCATTGTAAATTTCTAATGAATAAATATGTTCCTTTTCTGTTCATTAGCGTATGACTTTATGAAATCAGAAATAATTTAGTGGCAAATTATGGTAGTAATAAGAGTTCATATGTCATATAATTTTACATGACAGATTATGGTAGCAACAATAAGTTTAGCGACTCTTCTTAGAAAATTGTAGTTACGATGCTAGTTATAACAACGTAGCCTGCTTTTTTAAGTATCAGTTGATATGGCGGTGGGTAGAAATTAAACAGACAAGAAGTTATGCAAGCATTACAACAATATAAGGAAATGTGTTGTGCACAACTTGGGTACGTATCCGTTGGTGATGTCATATGTGTGAACATATATCTGATGGAGAAAAGGGGGTTGATGGTGCTTGTTTTGTTCTAACCAAAAGTCCTTGTGGGCAGGGTGGAGCCACAATTTATAATTATAGGGTTCACTAAAATATGACAAGTATATAATCCAAAAAAGTACTATAACAATATAAAGAATGATTTCTAACTTTTATATGTTAACATAATATACATTGTATGAGAATCTTACCAAGCAACTTGCAATGCAACTTGTACTATGCCAATGTCATACATAATGTTAAGGGGCAAGCAATTTTGCCTATAAAAGGCAATGGACCTTGCCTTCATTCATCATCCCATTTCCTATATTTCTCTCTTAGTTTTTGTGTGTGAAGTTTATTAGAGAGTTGGCGAAATAGCTCCTAATACAAGAGATATAAGGGCCTGTTTGGTTTGTAGACGGGTTTAGGATTTGGATTTGGATTTGGATTAGGATTTAGATTTAGGTTTAGATTTAGATTTGATGTAGGAGAGAGAAAATATATTATAAAAAAAATAAATTAATTATTTTATAAATAAAATATTATTATATATGTAAAAGTCAAAAAAGCAAATGGTAATAAAGATTACACGTTTACATTGAGAAGAACTAGACATTCTCTTTCTTAATCCGGATCACCCACCCACCTTTGATGCAAGCCTATATATCTGGATTCAAGTGAGCCATTTTTTAGTTTACTTTCTAACCAAACATTAAAAATATAGCCAAACCTAAACTTTAGGGATAAACCCCCTACACCAAACGGCTCATAAATGTGTTTATCCTTGTAATTAGAGAGAATGTGTAACTGCTAATTTCTACATAATGAAGTATCTTTCCTTGCCCGTGGTTTTTACCCTATTAGGGCTTTCCACGTTAAATCCGTGTTTCATTTTTTTTATAGTATTTCATATTTTAGTTGTAGTTTTATTTAGTCCGGTGTCACTTTTCTCAACAAGTGGTATCAGAGCTAAGGTTAGGTGTGTGTATAATTATTTATCGTATGCTCTGTGGTTGCCACTAATAAGTGGACCATCCACGTCAAAAGATAAATAAGATTATACTCACTCAAAAAGTGTTCGTTACTATTATTAGCAAATAATAGTTTTGTTGAAAAGTAGATTGTGATTGTAGCATTGGCGGCGAAATTTAAAATTGAAAAATTCAATGGGAATAATTTCTCGTTGTGGAAATTAAAGATGAAGGATATCCTTACAAATGATAAATGTTTAGCGGCTATTGGTGAAAGGCCAGTTGAGGTCACAGATGACAATAAATGGGCTGAGATGGACGAAAATGCTATAGCAAATCTTCATCTGGCACTAGCAGATGGAGTTTTGTCAAGAATAGAGGAGAAGAAGACTGCAAAGGATATTTGAGATCATCTTGCTCGATTGTACGAGGCAAGATCGCTCCATAACAAAAATTTTCTCAAAAGGAAACTTTATGCTCTTCGCATGACGAAATCTACTTCTGTGACTGAGCACGTTAATAATCTCAATACTCTATTATCTCAACTTCCTTCTTTGGATTGTAAAATAGAGCCACAAGAATGTGTTAAAATTCTACTTCAAAGTTTACCTGACTCATATGAACAGGTCATCATCAACTTAATTAGTAATGTTCTTGCAGACTATCTAGTCTTCGATGATGTTGCAGCCGTCATTCTAGAGAAAGAAAATAGGCGCAACAATAGGGAAGACATGCAAACCAGTTCAAGACAGGTGGAGGCCTTGGTGGTGACAAGAGGGAGGTCAATGGAACATGGCTCCAGTGGGAGTCACAATCATGGTAAATCTAAAACAGGAAAGAAGAAGAATAATTTTAAATGCTTTAAATGTGGCAAGTCGGGTCACTTTAAGAAATATTGTCGGTCAAGGAAATATCGCTAGCACTTCTGATGATGGTAACGCTCTGTGTTGTGAAGCAGCGGTTTCAAATGAAGGCAGAAAGAGATTTGCAGATGTATGGTTGTTCGATACGGGAGCTACTTTTCATATGACCGCAAGAAGAGAATGGTTTCATCTATATAAACCAATCTTCGGAGGCGGATCTGTACAGTTGCAATGATCATGAACTAAAGATCATTGAAATTGGAAGTATCATAGTGAAGATGCATGATGATACGGTCTACTATTTGGGATGTGCGACATGTGAAGGGCTTGAAAAAGAACTTATTTTTCTCTGGGATAATTGGATGATCTTAGTTGTAAGGTGGAAATACAAAACAAGATCATGAAAATTATAAAAGGCACGCTTATACTTATGAGATGAGAAAAGGTGGCTTCAAACTTATACCAGTTAAAAGGAGAGATAATGGAGGAGGCAGAAGCATCGGTTGCTTCACATAGTCCAAGTCATAGAGTTACAGTAACATGGCATCAGAAGCTTGGACATATGTCGGAACACGAAATGAAGATTCTTGTGGAAAGGAAGCTACTTCCTGGCCTCACAAAGGTCTTTTTACCTTTCTGTGAGCATTGTGTTATCAACAAGCAGCATCGCCTAAAATTCAAGATATCAAATTTTAGAAGTGTTTGTGTTCTGGAATTGGTTCAATCTGATGTGTGGCAAGCATCGGTTCAATCCCTAGGAGGAGCAAAGTATTTTGTATTATTTATTGATGATTATTCCTGGAGATGTTGGGTGTACCCAATCAAGAAGAAGTCTGATGTGTTTGAAGTTTTAAAAGTATATAAAGCGCAAGTTGAACTTGATTCTGGAAAGAAGATCAAGTGTTTGAGGACAGATAATGGAGGTGAATACACCAGTGATGAATTTGATACTTTTTGCAGGCAAGAAGGAATCAAAAGACAGTTCACAACAACATATAATCCTCAACAGAATGGAGTGGCAGAGCGGATGAACAGAACATTGTTACGAAGAGTAAGTGCAATGTTGGCAACTGCAAGCTTGGGAAAATCATTCTGGGCGAAAGCAGTTAATACCACATTTTATGTGATAAATCGTTCACCTTAAATTACAGTTGAGTTGAAGACACCGATAGAGATGTGGACGGGAAAGCCGGTAGACTATTCAGACCTTCATATATTTGGAAGTCCTGTGTACGTAATGTATAATTCCCAAGAAAATACAAAGCTGGATCCAAAATCCAGAAAATGTTTGTTCTTGGGGTAAGCTGACGGAGTAAAAGGGTATCGCTTGTGGGGACCCCACTGCCCACAAAGTAATGGTCAGCAGAGATGTTATCTTTATGTAAGACAAAATTTAAGAAAATAAAGAAAGTAATAGCACTACAAGGGAAACTACATCAATACAGATGGAAAAGGAATTTCAGTCGAATGATTCTTTTGAAGTTTTACCTCAACACGAGGTGAATGAGACAAATGAGTCTCAAGCTCCAACAACCCGTACTCTTAATCATGAAAGAAAACGTCCAAGGTGGCACTCAGATTATGTTATGGAGAGCAACGTTGCATATTGTCTTCTTACAAAGAAAGGATAGCCGTCAACTCTTCAAGAAGCACTAAATAATCCAGATACGTCGTTCTAGAAGGAAGCAAGCAAGAAGAAATTGAAGCCCTTCATAAGAACAAAACTTGGGAACTGGTGCCACTACCAGGAGGTAGAAAACCCATTGGAAACAAATGGGTGTATAAGATCAAGAGAAACGGTGATGATCAAGTGGAGCGGTATCATGAAAGATTGGTGGTTAAAGGATATGCTCAGAAAGAAGGAATCGACTTCAACGAAATTTTTTCCCTTGTGGTTTGAATGACAACAATTTGAGTGGTTCTGGCAATGTGTGCTACATATGATTTACATCTAGAGCAGCTAGATGTGAAAACTGCATTTCTTCAAGGAAATCTTGAAAAAGAAATTTACATGCTCCAACCATAAGGTTTTGAACAAAAAGGAAAAGAGAACTTGGTTTGCAGGTTAAACAAATATCTGTACGGTTTAAAGCAGGTGCCACGATGTTGGTACAAAATATTTGATTATTTCATCAGGAGCCTTGGATATAACAGACTACACGCAGACCCTTGTGCATATTTCAAGAGGTTTGGGAATAATAATTTTATTATTTTGTTGTTATATGTTGACGACATGTTGGTAGGAGGCCCCAACAAAGATCGTATAAATAAATTGAAGGCTCAACTTGCTAGGGAATTCGAGATGAAATACCTTGGACCCACAAACAAGATTATAGGGATGCAAATTCACCGAGATAGAGTTGGTAGGAAAATTTGGCTTTCACAGAAAAGTTATGTGAAGAAAATATTGCAAAGGTTCAATATGCAAGATTGTAAACCAATATCAACCCTATTTCCTACTAATATCAAGTTATCCTCTAAGATGAGTCCTAGCAGTGAAAAAGAGAGGATGGAGATATCTCGAGTACCGTATGCATCAGCAGTGGGAAGTTTAATGTTCGCGATGATTTGTATAAGACCAGGCATTACACATGTAGTGGGAGTAGTGAGTCGGTACATGGCGAAACCTGGTAGAGAGCATTGGGAAGCTGTGAAGAGGATTCTTAGATACATCAAAGGAACCTTAGATGATGCATTATGTTTTGGGGATTCAGATTTAATTGTTAAGGGATATGTTGATTCTCATTATGCAGGTGATCTTGACGGAAATAAATCAACCACCTGGTATGTGTTTACACTTTCTGGCGAAACAGTAAGCTGGGTTTCAAAACTGCAGTCTGTTGATGTCAACAACAGAAGCAAAATATGTTGCAGCTGCTCAAGCTAGCAAAGAAGCAATATGGTTGAAGATGTTGTTAGAAGAGCTCGAGCACAAACAAGAGAAAATTACTCTATTTTGTAACAACCAAAGTGCCTTGTATCTTGCAAGGAATCCAACATTTCATACAAAGACAAAGCATATACGAGTTCAGTATCACTTCGTTCGTGAGAAAGTGGAAAAAGGAACCGTGGATTTGCAAAAAATTCATACTGATGTTAACGTGGCAGATTATCTGACGAAAGAAATAAACTGTGATAAGTTTATATGGTGCCGATCCTCATGCGGCCTAGCAGAAACGTAAGCAACATAGAAGTACAAGGAAGGATAACAGTGCGAAGATTGATTGGGCTTCAATAGAATCTTCAAGTGGGAGATTGTTAACATATATCAATATACATTGTATGAGAATCTTACCAAGCAACTTACAATGCAACTTGTAGTATGCCAATGTCATACATGATGTCAAGGGGCAAGCAATTGTGCCTATAAAAGGCAATGAACCTTGCCTTCATTTATCATCCCATTTCCTATCTTTGTCTCTTAGTTCTTGTGTGTGAAGTTTATTAGAGAATTGGTGAAATAGCTCCTAATACAAGAGATATAAATATGTTTATCCTTGTAATTAGAGAGAATGTGTAACTCCTGATTTCTACATAGTGAAGTATCTTTCCTTGCGGTGGTTTTTACCCTATCGAGGTTTTCCACGTTAAATCCGTATTTCATCTTTTTTATAGTATTTCATATTTTAGTTGCGGTTTTGTTCAGTCCGGTGTCACTTTTCTTAACATTATAGTATTCAAGGGGTATCGTGTGCATATTGTTTCTTTCTTTTGTCAATTGTCTTATGTACTTGTGATATTGACTTTTCTTGTGAACTCTTTGATCAATTATACGCTAACCTTTTAGTTTGTTAGAGGTTTTATCCAACAAAAACAATAAACTAATTACATCAATAAGAGCACATATATCAATCTAATCATTGGAAGGTAACAAGAGTTGTAACAACATTCGTTTTGAACTATTAGACGCTTACTGCGAATTAAACTACATGACATTACGTAATTCCGAAGATACAAGACATAAATTTAGTAAAGTGAAGGAAGTGTATTACAAGAACAATTAAGCGCGAAGGCTCTACGACTCAAGCATGAGATACCGAACCAATTATTATCTTAGTCTTAATCATGTTTATTAAAAATAATCTTATTCTTTGATTCAAAGTTTTTTATTTTGTTCACATATGGAAATTTAACAGAATGTAAATAAAATATTTGGTTACTGGATGTAGATAATTTTGACAGATAAAGTTTAAGATCGACCAGGTTTATAACTTCGAATATACATTAGACAAATACAAATGTGTAACTTGTAACTACAATAAACATACTTGAATAGAAACTAAGATGAACTCACAACCATGCACGGAATAAGCTAAAAAGTAAAAACAATGCATAAAAGCCTCTAGAGTTGCAAAATTCAGCAAATTAAGTGGCTGTTTACAAAATTGGGATATGAATAAAGGAATGAGGAAAACTTAGCATTATAATCACTATTCCCTAACTTTTAAAATCAAATTCTTACGCATTGAGGTGGGTCATTTATAAATAATTGTGTGCTTCGTTTGTCTGGTTTCACTGGCTTGAGGCGTTTATTAGACGAGGCCAACTGGCTTGGGTCAACTAGCATAATGTCGTCTAATAGAGCTGTGCTTATCTTTTAGCCTTTTGCTTGTATTACGTTTTATATTTTCCCTTTTAAGAAAACTACCAAGCTAGTATCACAATATGACATGTGTACGAACGGTGGAATGTCGCCATTTGAAGAATAAAAAAAGACGTCCGCCAGGTAGACCTTTTTTATTTACTGCAAATTGATCATGATATACAGGGTAACAAGGCGATAGACGAAATTGCTTGGAAACATATATTTATAGACAATTAAAGAGTAACTGACGAAATCGTCAGGACACATAAATTTGTAGAAAATTAAAATAAAATATCCACATGATACAACGAAGTTCATAAGAAAGTACTAATACAATTCTCTTAGAGGATATAGTCCTAAAAGGATTCAACATAGGTTTAATTATGCAAAGCGGGAAGATCTCTCCTTAAGTATTAGCATTATATACAATGACGTTAGTGTCCCTGCAAGGTTTTACCTTATTTCCAATCTGGTTACCAAAATTCTGATTCTTCAACCTCAGGCACCTATTCTTGTAATGTCCTTGTACACCACATCCAAAACAGGTTACTTCAGGCTTCGTATTGCTACCAGTAGCAGGGGTCTTATTCCTGCAGTCCTTGGATTCATGACCTATCTTTTGACAACTTTTGCACCTAACGGTTCATGGGCCAGTGTGATGTAGCTTATACTTGTTGCAGTGCAGCAATTTCCTAGCATATCATTTCTTATTATTTAAGCCAGCAGTGTAAACCCTTATGACCTTTTGTTGTTTGTTTTGTTGTTGACTAGAATTTTCGTCATGGCCACTTTCCTATTTCCTTTTGTTGTTAGCATTCTTTGCCACCTTGGCTCCCTGACGTACTACCTGATTTATCGAGTCGCGAGCCACACGGTTTTTTGTCTCCTAAATAGCAATAGCCTCAATAGCATTTGTAACTTGTTGGGCTACAATCTGCTCAATTTCCGCGGAAGTCATTCCTTGTCTCGTAGTTGACATTGTTCTTCAAAAACATAAGAAGTAAAAGAAAATAAAATAAGTCAGGTTCCAAAAGTCATGTTCCAAAGATGAAATTTTATGTGGTGACAAGTTAAAGTCGTGTTCGAATTAATCAGTATGTTTCTAGGCGACGGTCACGAGATGACGTAGGTGTTTCAAAAGTATGGGACGGATGTTCAAACTCATCTTCAGAGTCGGATAGTAAGATAATTAGTGGGGTCGGCAGATTGTGACAAGTTTCAATGTTATGTGAAACGGTATTATGTAAAGTCCCATGAAATTTAAAAAAAAAATCATCGTATCACTCACAATGTCTTGGAAAAGGTCTAGAGACCACTGCGTCATGTACAATGTCTTGGGGAGAGTTCTAGTATTTATATAAATAACTTTTATATAAAATAAATAGTGATGCTTTGGTAAATAAGCATAAGTGATTATAAATAGTCAACATTTATATAAATTACTTTTATGTAAATAAATAGAGTTTCTTTGGTAAATAAGCATAAGTGGTCGAAAAGCACATTAAGTATTTATATATATAGAATTTATATAAATCAAATAGTGATGCTCTCGAAAATAAGCATAAGTATTCGAAAAGTAAATCAAGTATTTATAAAAATAGTCTTTATATAAATTAAATAGTGATGCTTTAGAGAATAAGCATCAGTTGTTCCATAAGTATATGCGCACGGAAAGAGTGTAAGGCAACAATGGGAATTTTAAACTTATATTATAGTTATAGTCTAGGTACTAAATGCAACATAGTTCTCTATAACCAGTGCTCTGATACCAATCTGTAACACCCCTAATTTCGGATAACAGCGAAAGGCAAATGAGGATACTACTTTATAGCACAAAGTACATGTTACAGAAAATGACATCTAAATGAGACATTTTGAAAAGTTACACATTCGATATATTTAAACATAAGAGTTAACAAAATAAGAGGTCCCAATAGTTGTACGATTCATAAGTATTTTTTTAAACGTCATCGAATGGTAACAATGATGCAAAAGCCTTCAAAACATGTCGTACGACTCCATACTAAGCTAACACCTTAGGGACCTGAGATAAACATGCTATAAACGTCAACAAAATTGTTAAATAAAATTCATAGGTTTATAAGTAAAGTGATGGACTACAAGATTTCAAGTAATAGTTGAGTTAATAAAACCCAAAAGTCGTTAAGCGTTTATTATTTTGCTAAGCTCATGATACCGAAATATTAACCCTATAATCAAAGTTATAGCAAAGGTTGCCCTTAGTAGGTAAATTGCCATCTTACCTAGTATTCAAATGCAATGTGTCCGTTTGACATGGTAATCAGATGTTACATACCCAGACCAATAGATTTATTCACAGCATCCGTGCTTACTTCACAAAAAGTAATTAATGGTTCATGATATTGGAACTTGTTTTTGGCAATAGTGGACTTAGGCAATAATAATATCAGGAAAATCATTCATTTAAAGCACTTGCGTCCATAAGTAAAAAAGTAAAGTAACATGTATTACCCCCAAGAAGTTTAAAAAATAGTTAAACGAGTAAAAGTGAGGCTATGAACTCACCTTCAAACTAAGTAATAACAATAGCGAGAATAAAGTGACGAGAAGTCGAGAAAATCCCAGAAGCAACCTAAAATAACGTCGCGTCTTAGGTTTATGAATATTTCGCGTATAAATGCAAATGAATTTTTATAAAGTTTTTATGTAGATTATAACATTGTACTTGGTATTTTATAAAGTTTATAAAACACTAGGGACTAGTTTTGACCACTTTATAAACATTTACAAGCCCTTATATAAAAGTTGATTGGTTTTTAGATTTTTATCCGACTTTAGATGACCGTATCTCCTAAATCATAAATAGTCTCGATTTGGTTTTTATGTCCACGTAAAGGTAATTGAGTCTATTAATCAGATATGTGGGTCCTGCCACCTCGGTATTTATGTAAATGGTGTCAAATGGTATAATCATTTTTAAGTGTCAAAGCTGTTAATTTCTAGTTTACATCAGTCTCGCAAAAAAGGCCGTAACTCCTAAACTACAAGTTCGTTAAGGCTAGTTCAACTAGCCATGTTTAAGTTAATGCGTTCTCTACATTTTCTCCTTTTTACCAATAGTGGGCTCTGTATAAGTTTTAAGAGTTTTTAGCCATTGAAATCGGGTGTGCAAATCTGACACATCGTTACCGTTTATTTTTCAATTAAATCATCGAGTATTGTCACGACATGTGCCGCCCGGGGAATAGAAGATAATACATAGGCCTACGACCCTACATTTTTATCTAGGCCTCAAAGTGTATTGATATTAACAGGTTACTCCATTTAACCTACTAATCAAAACTGTCCCAACAAGTGATGATAGAAATCATGTTTTTCCAAGTTTTTCTTGATTCATTTACTAAGTACAATGTATTACCTTATAAATAAAGGTATAAAATATGTATTACATGTAAATCTCAGAAAAATGAATAAATAAACATGATTAGATTATAAGTGTATAAACAAATTAAAGATAATTCCTTACAAAAGAGAAGTATGGTAAAATGATAAGAACACAACACTTAGATCTTCAAACCAACAATCCACAACAAATCAAAACCTAAATAAATCCAAATTCTTGCAAAACCCTTATAGATATTTAAATAAACCAAATAAGATGATGATATTTGTCGATTTTGTAGTGAAAATAAACCAAGATCAATGTTAGAAACACTAGATCTTCAACCTTACTAACCAAGAACTAGTTAAAAATCAAAGTGGTGATGGTGTTTGTGGTGTTCTCTTCGTTTGGCTAACAAAAGAGAAAAGGAGAAGGGAGTGGGTTAACTATGAGAATGCATGTATGGGTAGTGGAGTGATGGTGTGTTCATCATGTAAGTGTCATATGACACTTGTATAAGAGTGTTGCCTCACCAAGACATGTGTCTTCGTGATGTGGCATGGTTTGAATTTTTTTTGTGGGGGTAATATTATGATAAGGTAGGTAATATTAAGGTTAATGTGTAAAAGATGGTGCATTGCAAGATCTAAAACGTGGAACGCGGAGGGTAAACGCAAAAGTGAAAAATAAAAATACAACATATAAGGTACACATGTAAAATGATAAAATTAAGTAAAGCATGTAGACTACATTTAGTCCAGAGTCGGGTTCATATTTAATGTATGTTTTACGACGTACGCGGAATAACCTATCTGGTTACCCGTAAAAATTTAACTTTTACACGAAATTAAAATAAATAGTGAAAGTACAAAGTTAAATAATGACCTAAAAAATACGGATTGCTACATTTAATCTCGTGTAACACCAACGCACAATGCACATTAAGATTAACATACATTTTATTCGCGACCAGGTAGCTCTTAGACGTATTTCATTTATGCATATTAGGCCCATGCATTTGTTTAGTATTGGGTCTAGTCCATTTATATCATGTATTGTGTATTTATACTCGATGTGTATTCATTATGAGATGCGAAGAATAATATAATTCTACATTAAATGGATGCTTATTGAGCAGGTTTATTTTAGTTAACCTATTATTACTATCGTGATGTGCGTGATCTGGTCTTAAATATATAAAGTCTCACTCACCTATGAACTACACATGCACTAACGGATAGAGTACCCAGTCGTGTGTAATGTAGGATTGGTAAATTCGAGGTCAGTCTTAAAAGCTAATGGGCGGTCTATAACTTGAGTTTTCTACAATGGTGGTCATGATTTTTAAGATTGTAGGTTTAATGTAATTAAACTAATGATGTAGAGTGTAAATGGTTTTACTAGTCAATGGGATAAAACATGCTAACCTAGTTAATCATTTACAAACGTCATGACTCTTCTTCCTAGAGCAATGTCTAATTCTCATTTTATATGGTGGTTGATGCGGTCGTCGTAAGACTTCACAAGAAGTTTTACAACTCCCTAGGCAGAGTACCTAATCATTGTAGTGTAGTAAGGTAAGGCTCGGGGGTTGTTATCGTTCTCTAGGGGAATAGGTTGGGAAGGCTCGAACAGAATATAACAGAGATCTAAGAAGCGAGAGAAGATTATTTTTGTATTTTATATTTTATGAAAAGCAAGTAAAATTCGGGTTTTGAGAGGTTAATTTGGTTTTAGCTAATTAAACTAATAATAAATCTAAACTACTTTGGTGATAACTTTATGATAAACGAACGTATTTACTTAATCATACACTACTTCTTAGTTTGCTTCTCCTAATTATGTTGCTTTGTCACTCTTGCGATGATCTGTGTAAGGTTTTCCTAAGTCATGAACAAATTACATGAAAACGCCGTCTACATAATATTTTGTTAAGGCAACGCACAAGTAAGGTAGTATGAAGACTATTACAAGGCCCCTAAGAGTACATTACATGCATTTAAAACACTTAAGAGGGATCAACCATATTAGGGGTAAGGTAGTATGAAGACTGTTACCGTTGGTATCCTTTCTACACATTCGCGTTTCCCTAAACGTCTATGCTAATTTAATATTATTATGGCCAGTTTTCTAAAGCCTAACGCTCACATCCATCACACGAAGAAACATTAAAAGGATCTACAAACTAAGTTTTATGCAATCATAAGTAAATACTAATGGATCTAGCCGGGCATATTATAAGGAAGTGAAGAACATAAATCAATCAAACAACGCATAGACATATTGAATGATAAAAAAAGGGATCTCACTTGATTAGAACATGAGTTTAAGGCTGTTACAAAAGGGTTTTGCCACCCTAAAATGAGCCTAAATGCTGCTAAAATCGTCTTCTAAAAGTAGTGTTCGGATCCCAAAAGTTACACACTAAAAACCCTAAAAAGAGTTTGTATATATAGAAAACAGATCGCGATGGCGTCGCAAATTTCCTGACGCCGTACCGTCGCTCCGCCAAATCTTCTAAGGTTTCTTTCGAGGCGGCTATGTTCTGACGCCGTCTTGGAAATCTTGATGCCGTCGCTTGTATGATATGACGTCGTCGCTGATGGCGATGCCGTCTCCACCGTTCGAATGAGTATTTCTTCAAGAGATCTGGTGTAGAGTCGTAGTCTTGTCTATTTCTTCTCCAAATGAGCCCAAGTCACGTGTAATTCCTCCAAAAGCCATCCAAGTGCTAAAAACACAAAAACAAATGATTAAGCACATAATCTGGGTATATTTGCATGATTTAGGGAGTTAAATGACCCCGAAAAAGTGTATAAAATGAAACCTCATCAAATACCCCTACACTTGGGATTTGCTTGTCCTCAAGAAAATGGGCTTTTCTACCTAGACAATAGCAGTATCAGGGGAATTTAACTTAATCTTTAAAGGTATTTTACGAGATAACCTTCTAGACCTCGTAATTAAAAGCACGCAAGTTCTATACCAGCACACATAAGTGTTTGAATTCTCTCTTTCTCTCAGGTGTATAATGAGTTATAACAATATAGGAAACGGGAAAATTAACACTCAGTACATGTTGTAGCATATAAATTACCATAGGCTTGGTAAAGGATCAAACCTTCACCGCTAGGCGCAAGTATTAATCATTACTATCAAAGAGGCTTTAAAGGGTTGTGGGGTGTAGGTGTAAGATAACATTAACGGAAATGGAAACGGATGGGATGTATTTGAGGGTGAATTTTTAGGTGAATTTAGGGTGAAGTTGGGGTGAAGTGGTGAGTCAATTATTTTTAAAAATACACGTTGATTGGGTTGCTAAGCCAAAGACTCGGACAAAGATATACAAACTCTACACAACTCTGCATCAATCTCTTTTCTTTTTCTTTTCTCTTTTTTAAATAACATAATACATCACTTGGGGTTTATAAACATACCCCTACACTTGAGTTTTAGAACTCATAATTACAATCTAACTAATGACCCGAATTGAGGTGCATCAACATAACATGGAGACTATCAAACAAATATAGGGGTAATGATTTAACTTTTCTTCCCCATTCTTCAGCAAAATAAATACTACCATGAATCCCAATCGTCCCAAAACTGTATTTACGAGGATAAAGACTTAGCAAACGTGTACTCAAATAATTAACTTGAGTTAAAACAATAATAAACTAAAAACGAGTACATACAAGGTAGGCTAAGGTGATTTGGGTGTAACGATTGGTTATGGGTAACAATGCTCTTCATTAACAATCTGGAGTTCACCAGAATATTACGAGAACCGTGAAAAGGATAGGCTCGGAGGGTTATACTAGGGGGATCCTGCATTAAAAATAAGTGCATGGCAAGGTGTGAGATAGTTATATGATTGATGTGACCATATTTGTTGATAGAAATAATGCCTAAAAACATTATTAATATTTTTCACATCTTTACGTTTTGATAATCACAAAATATAAAAACGTTCAATGTAAAATTAAACGTAAATAAGTAATTAGTAGTAAATTTTCATTTCGAAAATTATATCACTTAAAGGTATGAATAAATAAATGCTTAATGCATTTTATGATCAAAGGAAATTTTTATTCAAACCTCATACTTTTATAAAATGTTGTAAACATTACAAAATATTTTCTACAATTAAAAGAAATGTTTTATTCAAAATAAATATTTTGAAATTCAAAATTTTGGACCTAAAACGGCTAGAAAAGTTCTAAAAAATTCCTCCTACACAAAAGACAAACGGGGGAGCCCTTAGTTTAGGGCGGCCCTTTAAATACACGGGCGGCCCCCTTAATTTTAAAGGGACCGCCCACCTATTTAAGGGGACCGCCCATAGACTAATGCTCCTCCAGATTGTCCTATAAATACTGAACTTTTCCCTACCATTTTCTCATATTTTGCACTTATTCTTTTTGATCTAAAACAGCCCACACATCTCATTAAAATTCTTTGATCATCTAATCATAAAGCTTTGTTTCCAACTGATCAAAGCTCAATTCCTCAAGTGCAAGAGAAGAATACTTCTATCATCAAGTGAAAAAGTATTATACCTCAAGTGTGTATTGCAATCTTGTTGCATCCATATCATAACTTGTAAATCATTTATAAATTTTATAAAGTTGTGTAGTAGATAAATCTTTGTGATTGTTGTAAGTATAGTTGAATCTAGTGATTCATCCAAGTTGTGATAGTTAGGTGTGAAAGTAGAAGTAAAGTAGTGAAGTAGTGGCGTGAAGAAAACTAAGGTGTGAAGAAGTTGTGTAGTTGTGAAGTTGTGTTGTGAAGTCGTGAAAGTAGTGAAGAAGTTGTGAAGTCGTGATAGATTGGTTCTAGCTAAGATTAGAACTCGAAATCTAGCTTAGTGTCGGAAATTGATATAAGCGAAAGTTGTGTATGGTGTTCTTCGCCATAAGGGAGTTTATTGACATAGTGAAGAAAACTCTCGAGTTTGGTTCTCGAGGAGTGGAGTAGGGCTAAGAGGTGCTTCGTTATCGAACCACTTTAAATCCTCGCGTTGTGGTTTGATTGTTCTTACTCTTATCTTTTGTGTTACCTTATTTGCTCATAATATCCTATTGATTGTTTAGATAAGTATATTGTTTATATTGTGTAAGTGCTGAATTCACATAAAGTCGAATATAAGTTTTTATTAACAAACGTAAATATTAAATTAAAAAAGCAGTAAACTATTCAACCCCCCTTCTAGTTTTTCACAATTGGTATCAGAGCTACGTCAAACAAGATTTTTAAAATAAATTATATTTTAAAACTTGAATCGATCTATAAAATCGGAAAAATATTTAAAAGGGCAATATATGCAAAGACCACCACTATTTGAAAGTGATGAATTTATTTATTGGAAAAATAGATTCGAAACTTATGTGAAGTCAAAAGATCTAGATCTTTGGCACGTTATTACCGATGGTGATTTTTCTCCTATTCAAAATAATTTCGAAACTAAAAAGGATGAAGTTGTACCTTTTGATAAATAAAACGATGATCTTAAAAAAAAACTTGCAAAAAATAATGAAGCTAAAGTGGTAATTTATAATGCTTTGCCACGTAAAGAATACGAAAGAATTTTTATGTGTCAAACCGCAAAAGAAATTTAGGATACTTTGTTAATCACTCATCAAGGTAATAATCAAGTCAAAGCTAACAAAATAGAACTTCTTGTTCAACAATATGAACAATTTATGATTTCGGAAGAGGAGTCAATAGATAATGCATTTGCTAAATTTAACACTATTATTACTAGTCTAAAAGCACTTGATGAAAGTTTTTCTAGCAAGAATTGTGTTAGGAAAATTCTTAGGGTATTACATCCTAAATGGCGCGTAAAAGTCACGGCGATTGAAGAATCAAAGAATCTAACAACTCTCTCACTTGACGAACTCATTTGAAATTTGAAGGTTTATGAAGAAGTAATTAAGAAAGATTCTGAAACTGTCAAAAGCAAAAGAGAACAAAGTAGATCTATTGCCTTAAAATGCTTGAATTTTTTTTAATTTGAGCCATATTAAGCATTTAGTCTGAAACTTAGACAGTAAACATTCTATTCCATCCCATCTGAATTATACACCGTCTCGTTGTATATATAAAAATAAATCGAGGAATTAAAAGGATATTAGAATGAGAAATCCCCTGATAATTGCTTTGTAGATTCTCTAAATTACGTTTATGAGCAAGATTGTGTTGAACAGCCGCCTTGAAGTTTCAAGACTCCAACACTTCAAGATCTCCAGATATTTAAATTCTCCACCTATATTCGTCGACTTTCTTTGCTTCCAATGTCCTGTGTAAATTCGCAGAAACAAATGCAATTCTTATCTCTGGTGTATTTTGTTTGGTTAGACTTAAAAATAAAAACCTAAAACTGTACAGGTAGTCGATACGGTTCCATTCCATAGGATACGCCGTATTGATACCTGTAGACTTTTTTCTCCACATTCCCCCACCCCCACCCCCCCCCCCAAACATTCCTTTTATGAATACGTCGTATAGACAATGCTAAAAATAAAGACTGGATAACTTCCAGAAGTCAATACACCGTATCCATGGGGTTTGGATACGCTGTATAGAAAATCTGTAAAGACAGGCTCGAAAAAAATTGAAAATACATTCCGATTTGTCTCTTGGCAAGCACTTTTGTTTACAAAAAAAGTCTTTACGTTGGCTTGACCCATTAATCCCATCCTTATAAAACAATTTGGAGTCGAACGGGATTGCCAAAACGCACATAATAATTTCTTAATAAGATATGTGCGTCCCGGTGTTAAGATGATTCAAGTTTGATTATTAAAATTTAATTCCTTGATAAAAGTTTCAGTTTTGAAAATTTTATTAGATGTATCATGACTTGTTTCCAAAAGCTTATTTGAGCAGGTGCAAGGCCCATCTCAAAATTTATTACATTACCCCGAAGAGTATTCATGTCGATTTTCATCATCATCGTTGTCCTCATCTAATTTGAATCATCGGTCATAAAATTATGTTAAAATAAAAATAGATCATTAGTATTAAACGTTTTGTTCATCCGTCATCACCATCTTTTTTTTTTTAGACAATGTTTTTCATATTTTAAATCAAATTCATCGATAATGTCTGAGGACTTAAAGTGGGTTAGTTAAGAAATCTGGAATTTTTTTTTTTTTAGACCTTAGTGCGCTCATTGTAAACAATGGCTGGAAATTCATTCTCAAAATCATTAAAGTAGTCTAAATCATTAAAATAACTTACCGTTTGCTCAGGTGACAGAAACGAAGGCATATTGACTTTATAATTATCATTTTCCGAATCCGTTTTTAAATTGTTGGCAGAAATTATTTTGTAAAGAAATGAATTTTTTGTCGAAAATTACCATGCAATCTTCATGTCGATTCGTCAAAAACGCTATTTTAATGTCAATTTTCATTATCGTTAAGAGAACTTACCGTAGGTTCACAAGAAGGTGTTTCATTCGATGTGAAACACTCATTGAAGACTATGGCTAGGAATTCGGTTTCAACGGATATGAGGTCGTGAACGTCTTCATCATACCAGATCTTACCATACTTAGCAGTTTCCAGTTAAACACTTTCCCACATTTTTCGAACGTTCTCTTCCTCAAGCCTGATATACTCCTCTATAGTAATGTTGGATTCGCTAGAAAAGAAAACTGTAAAATAGCTTAATATGCCATATTTAGTGAACTGAATACGCCGTATTGATGATAGAGTCGAATACGCTGTATTGGTTTGAAAAAAAATTATACGCCGTATCCAATAAATTAAATACGCTTTATTGAGTATTCGACTCGGAAAAATTACAGTGAACTGTAATAATGCAGAAACACACAAACACACAATATGCAAAAAATAAACAATGCAGAAATCAAACACACAAAACAAACACACAAATATGCAAATTAATCTAAACTAAATTAAATCTAAAATAAAACACTAATAAAAACAAGAACTAAACAACTTCACTTCTCGACAATGGCGCCAAAAACTTGATGTGTCGTTGTGTAGGTGTTATTTATGTATCAGGTTTAACTATTTATTTTATGCTAACTATACCTAAAAACAACACTTTAACGGGAAGTGTACCCGGTCAATTGTAGTTTCGTTGGTAAGTAGGGTGTCGATCACAAAGAGCGAGAGCGTTAATTCCTAATTCTATCAGTATTTTAGTTATCTACGTTAAACCTAAAACTAATGCAAAAAGGGGGAACAAAATTCGCAAGGGGAAATTACTAACAAGTCTATCAACAACATCCATTGTAAGTTTTTCAACCATCTTTTGTTTGATTTCATCCAATTTTGTTTCTAATCAAAATTGGGTGTTTTTAATTATTTTCATAATTCTTAGTTTTGTCTAGGATTTCCATAACTACATATGATATTAGTATTTGGATTAATTTATTTGTTTTAATAAAAAAAGAATAAAGTGGTAGTAAAACCCGTAGTCATAGGAACACTACAACCTTGATAGAATTGAATCAAAACACTTATTGAGTCAAAAAATTTAAGAACATGTATGCTCATGAACATATAGCCGAATTTTTGCATATATGCATTGTTTTTAAAACTAACACCTTGTTGATAATGCCCAAAACATATAAAATAATCAAGTATTAATCATCCAAACATACATATATATTTTTTCAAATCAATGAGTAAAATTCTATAAAAATAAAGGAGTGTTTGGCTCGTTTCTTAAAATCAATTTTTAGAGTTAAAATGACCATCACTATAGTTTTGTCACTTGTATAAACACTCAACAAACTGTATAGTCTTTCAAGAATATAATACGTGCTATGCGAGCAGCGTAATATTGATAGCATGTTATGGAAAAAGGTATAGATAAAGGGCAAGTTTGGTTTAATATTTTAAAACATGGTTTGAGTCAAAACAAACACTATTTAACTTTTGTCAAGTCAAAAATAATAAACTTATACTTGTCAACAAAATATACACTTAACGTATAGTTTTCGACAAGCTTAAACAAATTATATATTAATAAGGGAGTGTTTGGGTCATTGTTTTGATGTTGAAATATATAACTAATATATATTCTTCGACATACAATATTAAGTCAAAAATAAATTAAGGAACATATGGATCACTTCTTAAGGTTTTTAGGAATCGAATAATCCCTTGACCCAACATTAGCATTTTTCAAAACTAAATACTTCTTTATTTTCTTTATTATATTTTTTTTACATTTTATGTTGTTGATAACTTGTTTAGGTGACAAAAATGCTGAAAGCTACTACCACCGGTATATCTCTCACTAAATTCTACATCCCAAAAGTATCCAAAATTCCCGGCATCTCCCCTACTATTGCCCAATTCTACAAACCTATTGAAAATCGCAACATTCACGAAGGTCGTGTTGTTTATCAAGCCTACTACAAATCCAACAATATTGAGCGTCTCTTTACTAACATTTGCTTTAATTGTCTCTTTTAAATCAACGAACTGATTGTTCCGAGATTTATTCTAGACTTCTATAGTTAAGTCATGGTACAAACCGATGAATATGGCTATCTTATTATCTCGTTTATGATTCAACAAGAATTTATAACTCCTACTCTTGCTTAATTCGGTCAAATCCTCAAAATTCCATACAATGGTCACAGCTGTTTTAACAAACTAATAGAACCTTGCATCTCTTGAGTATTCCTCAGAACCGAGTGGGACCATATTGCACTGATCTTTCTACTCCTAACGACATTCATCAACTTCTTGAATTGGAACGTGTCGTGGTAGACCGTACCATTAAAAGCCAAACCGTCTCTCTCAATCCAAATCAAATTCTCACCAAAGAACTAAGCCCCGACATGAAGCAATGGGAAACACATTCAGGAGAATAGTGTTTCATACTAGGAGGAGACAACGGGATCTGTCCCCCACTAGTCTTGCTCACAATGTTTGTATTATATGTTGCCCAGAAGAACAATACAATCTTGCTATTATCTTTGTCAAAAGAAACGAATGTGCGAGAGTTTACCCAACCGCAAATCTTTCGTATGGCATGTTTCTAACTCGTCTTTATCGACACGTCATGAAAATGTATCCTCATCTTAACAATGACATCTATGACATTGTTGAGCGAGTCATGCATCCTCTTTCCCTAAAACATAACATCAACGACCACGAATTGATACGTGCAAGTGCACGTCATATCTAATCTCTTTTCATCCTCTTATTCACAAGAACGTCATCTCAACAACACTAGATTATGATGATGTTAAAACCTTCTCGAGCAAGTACTCTGGTATGTGCTAAATTACACAATACCTTTTTACCTATAAAAAACGAGCCTAATGACCAAAAACAGACATAAAATGTCCGAATATATGCATTTTTTTGCTTTATATACATGCAGTGATCGGATTATTCAATAAAAGACCAAAATCAAGTCAAAACAGATACAAAACTTACACAAGTGAATAAAAAAACGTAAAAAGTCAAGTCAACCAGAATAAGAAAGTCAAAAGTCAAAAGTCAATCAAGTCCAAAGACGAAGCACCGAAATGAGAAATCTTAAATGGGTCCAACCCTACCTATTAATTGGGCCGGTTCAGCCCCTAAGGCCTATAAAATTAATTTAAATAGTGTAATTGATGATATGTGGCTATAAAAACTTTTAAGTTTTAAAAGCCCTATGTCCAAAACCATTAAAACCGGCCCAACCTAATGGCCCATTAACACTTAACCATTACATCCCTTTCACCCTTACATCGTTAGTCTCAAGGACTAACATTGTTAGTCCAAAAGGACTAACGGTGCAACTACTTAACAGAAATAGGGCAAACGCAAACTCCCCAGTTATCCCCCAAATCAATAATCCTTTTGTTCCTCCTAGGTCAATATCAATCATCCTTATCACGTTCCAAAGGACCTCCGTCTACCGTTCCTATAAGACAAACCATCACTTTCCTCCTGTCAACCCCAACCTCATCAAAACAACCAAATCTACCTTGGCAATACCATGAATCCTTATTGGTTGATGGATAAAGACAAAAAACAAGGGCTCAGATTCTCTACCTTGGTCGAACAATCATTTTGGCTGGCTATTAGTGAAGAGTTAAGTCACTCACACATGAAACACAACCTCTCAATCCTCTCACAGAAGTAGCACACAAAAAAGAGACCTAAGACATTGGTTTTTCAATAAATAGGATTTGTGTAAGCCCTTGAGGGGGGATCTAGTTTTTTAGTTTTTCAACTTATAGTTAAGCCTTTTAAGCTTATTAGATTGTCTCTTAAATATATGTACTATTTTTTATAATTTAATGAAATCCAAGTTTTTATGTTAAAACTGTCTTTAAGTTAATGCTTTTATGTTTTAAAACATTTTATAAGCTCACAAAAGCTCCTTTTATCTTATACTTAAGCTGTTAACTTAAGCAGCTAATAAATTTTTTCCTAATAACTTATAGTGTTTTAATCCTTTTAACCAAAAAGTAACTCAGAAAAAAGCAAAAATGGATGATAGCCAAACCTGATGGGCTTATGGGTTTCCTATGCTTGTATTTGACAAGCTATATCTTGTAGATCAGCTTATTGTAAGCTTATTTTCCCTATTTAGAGCAAAAAGGGCAATTGTAAGTTTATCATTTTCAAGTTTTATCTCATAAAACCGTCAAATCTATAGTTATTGCTTATTTCTAGCTTAGTTCCTTTTTTAATTATGCATATTTATCATGTTTAATTGCTTATATGCTTGTCTTGTAGTTTGTAGCTCATTTGGTTTAGTTTTCATGAAATCTTGGTTTTTATAGCTTAACATTGCTTATTCTATTTTGCTTATATTTAGTTCTTATTTCTTATTGAAACTTGCTTATTATTGCTTATATAACTTATTAAACATCTGGTCTTTAAGAAACCTTAGCTTAAAATCTATTAATCAGTTTAAAAATGTTGAAATCATTGTTTAAAGTGGTTTTTGGTTTTAACTGTGTTCAGGGGTCAAAAAGTTCAAAATCAGTTGTTCCTTTCGGATCATCTTAGTTAACCACTAAATTGATAATAAAAGTCAGTTTTCATAAGTTGTTAAGTGTTAGAACTTGATTTTAAGGTTTTAAAAAGTTGTAGTTTGAAACTGTGGTGATTTAACAAGTTTAATCAGTTCATAGGATTAGATCTTTGTAGGTTAAGTTTTTTTATCATAGTTTTTTATGTTTGAGAGAAGTGGTTTAAAACAAGTAGAAACAAAGTGTCATTTAAGTCCTGTCCAATTAGTTGGTTTGGGTTTTTAAAATTTTGTTCAAAAACTTTGTTAAGTGTCCTTTTCCAGTCAAAACCAATCTTTTTCATTTGGTTTTTCTTCAGCTTACCATGAATTTCAAAATGCTCTTCTTGAAAGTTGTTATATGTTTCTTGAGAGGGCTAATTTTAATATGTTTTCATAGAGACTTACGTTCCATAAGATTTGTCTTCACACCTTAATTTGAGTCTTAAAATAGATTTAGAAAGATAAAAAAATCCAAGTCTTGAGTGTCCTGGTCAAATCACTTTTTCTTATTGCTTTTTCTGGCTAATTGATTTGCATAAATGTTTTCAAATGATGATTTAGTTAGATAGCTTATTGTATAAGCATTTCATGCTAAAAGTCTCTAAGCCATAAGGAATCAAACCACTAGCTTAAAATAAGCTAGAAAGTGCCCCCTTTGGCTTTTTGGTTAACAATTTTAGGAAATATTGCTATTCGCTTTTCTGAGCTTATTAGCTTATTGGATTTGCCTTATTAGCTTATTGGATTTGCTTTTCTGAGCTTATTAGCTTATTTAACTTAGGTTAGAGCTTATTTAAGCTTATTAGCATTTTTAGTTTAAAATTTAAGCTCAAAAGCCCTTTAAGTGATTCTGTCATTTTTAAGCTATAGTTTTAGCTTTTCTGTTTAGCTTTATTTTTTATTCTTAGTGCTTATTTAGTTTAGCCTTAAGTTTGTTTCTGCTTATTTGCTTTTTCTTTTTGCTTATTGTGTCTAAAAATGCAAACAGTTTAGCCCTTTTTGCCCTTAGCTTAAAAACCAAAACTGTTGCTTTTAAGAGCTTATTCCCAGCTTATTTTAGGTTTTTGTAAAAAGTACTTTCACAAAAGTTGCTTATTTTTAGGTCTTAAATATTTTTCAAAAAGAAATTTTAAAAAAAAATACTTGGGAATTAGGGAAGTCAAGGGTGAGCAAGGCTCGAACCCGTGACCTCTACCCAACTCAACCAAGCATTTTAACACACCACACACAACCACTCTGCCCTTGGGACTTTTACGTTATAACATCACACCATTTAACTTTTAAACCATTTTCTCCCTTTAAGCTTAACAACCCATTTTAGCTTATTAACAGCTTATTTGAATAAGCTGTTGACCCCGTTTTTTTTCCTAGGTTCAGAATTGTTAGAAGTACTTTTCATAAATTTTTAAGATTTTTCCAAATTTTCTTTCATTTTAGTATATTAATATTTAATTTATATAAAAACATTAAACTGTTTTTATATTCATAAAAAATAAAATATAAGTCAAAAAAATATAATTCTTTTTTTTGAAATTATTTTTAATCATTCAGGATTGTTTAAAATTAAATTTGCATTTTTAGAGTTAAATTTGTAGATTTTAGGTTTTTAAAGAACGGGTTTTGATTCCCGCCATCGTTTTAGGTTTAACTCTTTAATACTCTCGTTTTTAGCGTTCCTTTATCTTTTTTGCTTTTAATTTGTAGAAATAGAATCTTAATCAAAAAACATAAAATATTCAAACAACACGATCACGAACTTAAACTCGATTTTCAAATTCGCATCTCGTCGGGAAACGACCCGGGAAGTCTTTTTGGGATTTTACTTTGGGTAAAAGTGAAACTTCTTAAAAGCCTCTTGGAATACTTACTCTCTCTATATAATTGATATTATCCTTATATATTTATATTATATATATTTATATATACTAAAGGATTGTAATCAATTTTTGGCGACGCTGCCGGGGAGGTTGTGAGACGAAAATTGAATTGAAGTTTGTTGTGTTTGAAGACCCTTCCCCATGGAGTTTTTGTTGAGTTTGTGAATATTTTTTATATTATATATAAAAAAAATCAAATACTTTTTCTAAAGTATTTACAAAATCCGAAAAAATTAAAAAAACCAACAAAACAAACCCCGTGGTTGGTTAATTGTTAATAATCCGCTCAACCTGAATTACAAACAAGAATGGGGGTTATAAGGAGGATTTGATCCAAGGTAACAAAACGCCTAAAAAAGGGAGAACGCTTTAAAATCGCATTTTTCGGGTTGCTAATTTCCTTCCGCTCTCCTTGATGCATAATTAAAGAAGCTAAACCGGGGACTTTTAATAACTTCCGGTTACCAAAAATATTATGTTTTTCATAATTATGCATGCGAACTTTTATTTTTTCGTCTCCAAACTTTCTCAAACACCGAAAAAACCCAACAGTCCTCCAACAAACAATCCAACACCGACTTTGTTGAACCCTTTGCAATTCTTGCATAAACAATTAAAATAAAACCTATTGAAAACCAAAATCAAAATCAAAATCATCAAAGAATCTTCCCCGATTTACGATGGCCGATCAATGAAACTATGGAAACCATTGCTCCAAGCTCCACCGTAGGATACGAGGATGTGCAGATCGTTGTTTCCCCAATCACCACGGAGGATAACTTTATCATATAAAACAGGTTTTTGGCTCACCTCTGATGTGCAATAAACAAGCATTTTTCGGACATGAACAAAGAAGATCCTCATCAGCTTTATTATGCTATATTTCTAAACAATATCACATCTAAGTTGTAATTACCTAAAGACGTTCAAATTACTCAATTAATCTTATATGCTTTTTTCCATTATTTTTCCCTCAAAGTGGTGCTCCCCCCCGTATTGGCTCAAAAAAGAACCTCCCTTGTAATCGATTCTTACTATGTAATGATCTTGTATCGAATTTATCAACAAATTTTTCCCTCCATTCCAAAACAACAAAACCCTTTCGTAATGAAATACACCCAATTCCAAACTAAACCACGTTTTTGATGAATCTTTTAGGAGGCATGTGACCAGATTCCAGGATCTCCTTCTGGAGAGTGCATTGGCCCACAAAACAGGTTTCCTTGTTCATAAAATTTCATGTTTCTTTCTTTTTCTTCAGATAATTACATCAAATCTCAATACTTTCTTCTTCTACAATGCTTGAACTCTAATGATCAAGATTCGTATGAATTTCTTTCCTGTTTCCTCCGCCAGCGGGTGAAATTTTTTTTTTAATTTTTTTTTTTTGTGGACCAAAATGCCGGTCGGTAGGGGATTAGCTTAGTACTCCAATGTTCAACGAGAGGCAAGCGATTACAAAGTCCATGGAGTTCGTTGAAGTTGTCAGGACAGTTCCGGCGGAGCAATTGTTACGGCGTGAAAGTAAGTAACATAGATCTCTTCTACTACCCCCAGATGGTGTGTCAGCGCCTATGTTTGCCGGGGCCGAATCTATAACAAATGAGTAGTTGGTTGTAGAATGTTGGAGCCGTTTGCTTCACATCTGACAATAAAGTAATAAACACTCCCAACCTAAAAGTCTCCAACGCCGCATAAGATACATAAGCTCTTTCACCCATTTTATCATAGATCTTAAGCCTAAACTTACTTTTTTCACTCCCAAAAGCGGCCGAGAAAGTTATGTAACCTTGGCGTGATTTGACGCTCCTCTCTTACATCATCGATCTGGTATAGCGCTCGGCGCGAACTCGTCGATTATGATCTTGCTCTGACACTGTTTCAAAGTTCTTTGGAGTTATACAGACGTAGTGTGTTATGTTCGCACATAAGAACGGTGTAGAACACCGGGGTAAAGACTTTGTAATTACGTTTCTGGTAACAGATATGTGCTTAGCTGAGGATTGTAAGATAGTGGGGTGTGGACACACGAGATAGATGGTCTATGCTTTCTCGAGGGCATTTTGTCCAAAAATTTCCACCCAGGCCGTCATTTATCGTGACGGAACATATTCGAGTCAACAATAAACAACAATACTTACAACACGACAACACGCCACATGAATAATCAGCTAGCAGCACACAATGAGACATCTACCGGTAACTAACAGCAGTCTGCTCGCAACTGATTGCTCGCTCTCAAATTCGACCTACTCGACGTTATTCCATCCCCCCCCGTTTAAAACAATCAAAAACAGATACAAAGAACTTAACATCAGAAAAACCAGAGTCTCTACGCTGGGAAAAACAACTCAACCTGACACGTCTCAAATGTTCTACATTCAATCTGAACGCTGCGTCACTTCTAGCGCAGACAACGTATTCGTATTTGTAGTGTTTTAGGGGGGGGGGCCAACCCGGGGCGGGTATCCATCTACATCCAACACAGTGTGTCAAAGGATTGGAGCTTATCGACATAGGTCTTGGAACGAGATCTCTAAGGCTAAAGATTTGGTGACTATTAAACTACGATAGCAAAACTAGATTCTTGATCTCGCCGAAACCTCTCTCGTCTGAGCATGCGGAGGGGAAAAAAATTTGAAGTTAGACAACAATACACACACAGCAATTCTTAACAGAGAGTACATACGCTCATTACTCGAATTTACATGATATCTACTGAATGAACGTCCGTCGGAACTGTCGTGTGGCACGGTGGATTTCGCCCTTTCACTGGGATGCACACACAAAGGAGATTGCATGGGAATAATCGCGTACAAATAGACATAAGTAGGATATCTTGTGAAAAGGTATTTAGCACGGACTACGGTCGATGGGATGTGTACTTTCGACTAATGATGTGCATCTAAATTTGTCGCATCTTTGGGGGTCTCACGCTTACTATACTCTTCCTAAGTGAATCTAGACATCCTCAACCCAGGGTGACAAAGGATACTAGGTACACATGCGAAGCACGCGATATATACACTCTTCCTAACATACATACCGAAAAATTCTATGTGTATCTCAGCGTTACTTCTGGACAAACAAGTCATAGTAGTGATAAGAGCACTGTTCATATAGGTGCGCACAAGTTAGTCACCGTAGGAATCCGACCATACGGCGTTAAACGTCATTATACTGTGCGTTTGAATCGAACAGAGTAACACGAAGGCTGTCTCGGTAGAAAACATACGCATCGATTTAGTCGAGTTATAGAACATCTGTTGTAATTTATGGTGATGGATGACATATTTTGTGAGTTCAGGCAATCTTTGCACATCATATGGAGCGCTAAGCTCTTCGCGAAGGCTCCACTACACATGCCAAAATTTGCACACATGTTTTTAGGAAGCTCCTTAATAAACAAATATAAGATTCTCACCTAACCAAAACTAACCGGTTATGAGAATTGCTCGGCGGTTATGACCTCAAAAACTTTCACACACATACTAACTTCACCCATCAGCACTTCCTTGTGGGTAAGGGTGGGATTTGTCGTCGAGGAGATGGAGGGGAGGATTGCTTATGGCCGGGGGGCCAGGGTCATTGGTAGCAACATAACCGTAGGGGGGATACTCTTTCTGCATATGGACAACCTAGCCGTATAAATCTCTGAAGTCATAGTGGGATGCACGTGTGATAGTTTCAGACCTTGGGAGAACTATCAGCTCACACAATACGGTAGAGCTTTCCGATCTAGACAATCGATTTCTACCTAACCGCATTGCCGAGAGGATATTTCGTGAAAGTTAACATTTTGTCTTCTTGACCGTGACGTCAGAGAAATTAGAGAGTGGGTAGTCAGCTGATACACACATATTCTGATCCATGTCGCCTGGTGTTATTCGCTGGTATGATGTCGTCAAGATCTTGTCTTTTGAGGTGGAGGGGGGGCGAGCGGGGAGGCTCTTAGATATCTGAAGTGTTGCTAACGTGACGGATCGAGAACAATCCCTTTGAGCGAATGACTGACTCAATCCCGCAATCTATACATGTTCTAAGTTATATTTTGTGTGATGGCAGCTAGAGATACTACACATCTGCACGCTACAATAATGTCGATTTTGGCTATCACAATATAAAGCGATTCTAATGATATGCAGGTGCGTTTATCGATTAAGCTTGTGCGAGGCGTTCATAGTACGTTAAAGAAGTAACGTGGAGTGATTTTCAAACATTCTACAAGCCAGTTAGGCGAATCTTCCACTCCATCTTTTGGGAACCAAATCCTTTCTCACTTCCCTTTGTAGGGACGATGCTCTTCCCTCCCCCCTCTCCTCACCCCTATTGTGAGATCAGAAGGGCTGACTCTCGCATACTTTCGAAGAGATCGAATGCTTGTCTTAACTATCAAATTAATTCAACCAGTGAATTGATTTATCCGACTTCCGATCCAAATGAAGACCTTCTCACCCATGAAAGATGCTTAATTCTACGCCATCTTCCACCTCTCCCTCAGGAAGAAACAAAAATTTGAGGAACTTTTAAGACCGAGAAATCCTTTCTAGTGTATATGAACTCCCCGAGCTTAGCTCAAAGACCTTAACGCAACCCTCATCTGAGTTCTGCTTTTTTGGGACGCGGTCCCTGTAGTGACAAGTATGATCACATCTATGCTGCATGAAAGGTGAGCCGAATTTATCTCACAATTCTACAATCACGGATCTCGCGGCTCTCTATCTACCGCCACACACCCGTGAGAATCGCGAAACGACTGATATGCCGGAGTTTAATCTGTGTATACAGGAGTCTCACTGGCTTTCATCTATGGAAGGTGTACACTTCTGATTAGATCACAAAGATGCGTGCCAAATTAATTTTCACAATATGCTCTAGAAGATTCATAGACTAATAAAACATGCAACTTAGCTGCCGCGCGAATTGTAGTGTGCGAGTAATACATAAACACACTTTGATGAGCAAGTCTTACAATTATATTTGCGTTTGACGCCACGTGTCTCAAATCCTCTACAGACTCCGTGAACAGCTTCGGCACAATATTCTATCGAGGGTGAGATCTCTACAATAACAGTGAGCTAGGTTCTATCTCAAGACACCTTAGCTGCCAGATTAATTTATATCCTCATCATACTCGATAGCCCGTGAAATGAGTTAGCCACCCAGTCCATTGTGTTCTCCAGAAAAGGATTGTAATAAAACCGTAATAGAAACACTGATTGACACAATCTAATCTAGATCTTAGCTATCGATTATGAGGATTCACGAAGATACTGGAAACAGTGTAGGCAAATTGGAGCGACCGAAAGTAATAGTAGTGGCAAGTCTGACGGCTCATATCTATCAATTACTCTTATTACCACTACTCTCAAAGTTAAAGTATCCGCAAAATGACTTCCCGGAGGCCAAATGCTTTATGTGCATCGTGAGACTCGCGGGAAACGAATACTATTGTTTTCTAGATGGTTTCCTCGGGTTACTTCAAATACCAATTGACCCGTAGACCAAGAGAAACCACCTTCCACTTGCCCTTATGACTTGTGAGACCTACCGACGCAGCCTTTCGGCTTAAGTGAATGCCCGGGTACTATTCCAAAGGTGCATGAATGGCCATTTTTTCCATGACATGATCGAGGAAACAATGGAGGTCTTCATGGACAATTTCTCGATCTTCAAGGATTCTTTCTCTTCATCCTCACCCATTTAGACAAAATGCTCAAACGGTGCGAAGACACTAATTTAGTTCTAAATTGGGAGAAATGCCATTTTATGGTAAAAGAAGGCATTGTTCTTGGACATAAGATTTCAAAGTCTGGGATTGAGGTCGACAAAGCTAAAGTTGATGTTATAGCTAAACTCCCTCATCCGACTTCCGTTAAAGGCATTCAAAGTTTTTTAGGTCACGCCGGGTTTTATCGTCGATTTATTCAAGATTTTTCTAAAATCGCCCGGCCGATGACCCATCTTCTTGAAAAAGATACCCCTTTTATCTTCTCGAAAGAATGTGTTGAATCGTTTAAAATACTTAAGAAGAAGTTAACCGAAGCTCCAATTTTAGTTACTCCCGATTGGGACCTACCGTTTAAGATTATGTGTGATGCTAGTGACTTTGCGGTAGGTGTGGTCTTGGGGCAACGTAAGACCAAACATTTTCAACCAATACACTATGCAAGCAAGACTATGACCGACGCTCAAGCTTATTATACTACTACAGAAAAAGAGCTTTTAGCCGTAGTGTATGCTTTCGAGAAATTTTGGCCATATCTTGTCTTGTCGGAAACATAGGTATGACGGACCCAATCGCCTCTTAAGGTATCTTCTCGCTAAACAAGATGCTAAACCGAGATTGCTTCGTTGGATTCTCCTACTCCAAGAATTTGATGTCATTATCCGTGATAAAAAAAGGAGCGGAGAATCTAGCGGCCGACCACTTGTCTAGATTAGAGAACCCCCACCAAAGTGAGCTCGAGAAAAAGGAAATTACGGAAACATTTCCTCTCGAGACAACTTGGAATGAGTTGACATTTTTGTGGTGATTCTAGTACCCAAGGTCTGCCAACTTTGCAAAATACCATGCGGGGAATTTGTGTGAAAGGATTGGTCGTCCCAACAAAAGAAGAAATTTTTCAAAGACGTTAAGCATTATTTTTGGGACGACCCCTACTTGTTTAAAGTGTGTGCGGATCAAGTGATTCAGTAGTTTGTTGTGCGAGATCAAGTGATTTCGGCGGTGTTGTTTTTGGCCAAGAAGCCCATGAATCTCTTGATTGGCTTGCCATTATGTTCCCCACCGGTGGACGATCATGGTGCCAACTACACCCGCAATAAAGTCTTTGATTTGGGATTTATGGCCGACTATTTACGAGATGCCATGACTGTCACGACGGTGTGGACGCTTGTCACGTCAAGTAAAAATCACACAAATGGAGATGAAAATGTCCATAAAATGCAATCCAAGTTTTGAATCGTGTTGTAGCGTAAAAGGCATTGAATTTATGAGACCATTCTCGTCTTCACGAGGGAAACAAATGATATACTCGTGGCCGATCGATTATATTGTCAAAATAGTTAACTCGAAAGCGCTCCCACTAATTACGCCCTAGTTTGTTTGCAAATTTCATAAAATCTCATCTTCGCCCAAATTTGGACCCCTATGCGATCAATAGTGATCGGCGGTGACCCATTTTAGAATGACCAGTTAGCAAAGGTCATCATTAAATGTTTGCAAAGGTCATGCTTAAATACGGAGTTACTCACCGTCTCTCCACTGCGTATCACCCACAAACAAGTGGGCAAGTTGAGGTTTCAAATCGTGGTTTGAAACGCATTCTTGAAAGGACCGTAGGCGAACACCATGCTTCATAGTCCGATAAGTTGGATGACGCCTTAAGACACCCATCGGGTGCACTCCTTACAAGTTGGTATACGGAAAGGCTTGTCATCTACCCATCGAGCTCAATCATAAGGCCTGTTAGGCCTTAAAGCATTGCAATTATGACCTTGTTACCGCGGGTGATCACCAAAAGGTTCAAATAAATGAATTAAATGAACTTCGTGATCAATCCTCTAAGAACTCTTTGATCTAAAAAGAAAAGACAAAGAGGATCCATGACTCCAAGATCAAGAACCGCGTTTTCAACGTTGGTGATCGATTCCTCCTCTTTAATTCTCGATTAAAGATTTTCTCTGGCAAGCTTAAGACCCGCTGGACTGGACCATTCACCGTTACCCAAGTATTTCCTTACGGCACCGTCGAGTGATCTCAAACCGACGGGCCAAACTTCAAGGTGAATGGTCATCGACTTAAACACTATTTTGGAGGGGACATACCACCGTTGGTTGTCCCGGATCTCCAAACTTTTCCCATGGACCAATGAATTCAGGGACGGGTCATGCTTAGCAATCTTAAACAAGCGCTTCGTGGGTGGCAACCCATGCTTATCCTAATATAATTATAATAGTAGTAATGAATAAGTGTGTTGCGAGGAGGCTCGCCTCTTCCTTTCTCGTGCTTTGTGTTTCGTTGTATGTCCAGGATTGCCTTGGATTTTGAAGCCTCTCGTGCTCGTGGTTTTGTCCTTCGATTACTCAAGCTTCAATCCTTAGCTTCATTATGGGAATCCAATATCCAATCTTATCGACTAACGTTTATCTTTGAGCATACTTAATAAACGGCTTAGGATTTTCGTAGAGACCCTTCTAAAAACATTGAGGACAATGTTCGGTTCTAGTATGAGGGGGTCTATCAATTTGATTGTGCCTGCAGTCGTTGTTTTCACGTAATCCCGTTTTTACCACCAAAATACCAAAAAATTAAAAAATTTAAAAACTTTCAAAAATAAAATAAGTGTTTTTTCATAATTTTGACTTTCCTGCTGGGTAGAATAAGAATAAATTTACTCGTGAACAGAGTGTTGAGCTCTAGCTTGTTCCTTAACTTTTAGACTAAGCATTCGCGGATCTTTGCGAAGAACAAAAAATGATAGAGTTAAGTATGAGTTAGATGCTAAACAAGGATTAGTTGGAAATCTTAAGAGCTCATAAGTGTAGTTTGTGGCTTTTCTCTCCCATAAGCTTCTAACTGAACTAATAATACGTGCTCTCCCACGTGCTCGTCCTCGATATTAAACTTAAAATCAACAATTATTTAAGAATAGTCGATATCATAATTTTAGTTCCAATTATACTTAAATTTTCTAAAAGAAATTTTCTCAATGTCAATGGTAAATGAAAAGTTAAAAAAACTTGATGATGAAAAATGAGTAATAATAAAAAAACTGTGGCTAATAAAGTTTTACTCATCTTGCCGGCTCAAACCCGATGATTGCAGTCTTTCTAAATAAGGCACTTAGTATTTTATATCTAGACCTGATAAATTTGCTGCATCTTGCCGGCTCACAACCGATTGTTCAAGCCCTCTAAAAGGTCAAGGATTCACATTAGTTTAATGATGGTAATGAGATTAAGTGTAGTAAACTGAATTAATAAATATAGGGAAAAATCGGCTTTTGCTGAAAAAAAAAAATTATAAATAATGCGTATGAACTTAAGACTATTTCGTTTAAGTTGTGATTTTATTGTATAGACGGGAAAACCTAAGAATCATGAAACCAAAGGCAGTTGAGTCCCGATACTAGTCTCTGTGGGGTGTCAAAAGCCTGGTCACTTAGCCGCAAGGTTGGGATTGCCGAGACGAAAGTCGCTACTAATGGATGATCACGCCATTCAAACTCATTATTCTCAGGTGGAACGTGAAGCATAGAAATTTTGCAAAACGTTGATCAATGGTTGAAATTCGAAATGGTACATTCACCTAAGATATAATATTTGTCGGTAGTGAAAAGTTTCACAAGGTACAAATATGAGTAGGTGTTAGCATCTTTACATGTATTTAAACGGATTCATATTAAGCTTGGTTGAATAAGAGAAAAGTATCGAGATGAGAATTTTATCTTTTGGGTATTTAGGATTGAAATATTTCTTGTTCTATGATCCCTAACGGTTATGAAAATAACGAAAGTCAAACTTGTTAGTTACTTGCTTAAAAAGAAAAGTACAAAAAAAATGAGAAAACGAGAAAAATACAAAAATATATGTGTAGGAATAAGTGTATCTATTTAAAAATAGTCAAAACGGGCTTTTCTAAACTATTGATTCTTTAATTCCCCTCGATGAACACTTAGCTACTTTTCAAGGTAATTAGTCGAGGGGGATTGAGATTCTTGGTTTTTCTAAGTGTTTACTTATAGCATTGCGTGAGGACACACGCAATAGTTTAGTATAGGGGATTTTGGTATGTGCTTAAATACACATACCTTTGACATAATAAAACGTGCTTAAAAGACTAAAAACATACCAAAAATACATTGTATTTGTGTGTTTTGAATTTTGTATTTTGCAGGTAACCAATATATTCAAAAGTCCATAAACCCTTTTTAAAATTTATACTCCGGCTCTAACACTGCACCAATCCCACTTAACAGCCATTCGCCCACTTCACCCTAACTTTTGCATGGTTAAGCCTTAGGGACTAAACACAGTTAGTCCTACATCTTTAAACTTTCAACCATTATCCCTACAATATTTAAACCCTTTACACCACTTATCCTAAACCCCCTAACACCCGTACAAATAAATACCCAACTCAAAAACTCAAATCCCTCCCGCCAGAATAATTAACAATTGCATGCCTCTCTATCATTCACCCTTGTACCAACGACAAAAACCTATTTTGCCTTTTCCCCCCACTACCCCGACACACCATCTTAACCTAATACCCAAGATGATTACAAAAGGATGACAAACTTGGCAAATCCTAGGATGCTTGATTGGACGATGGGACATGGATAGAAATCAATGGCTAAGATTGCAGAACTTGGTGCCAAAGCAAGATGGAGGGCTATGACTGAAGCTTGGTTTCCTCTCACACAAGAAGCACACATTCAAGACCCTGCACCTTAGTTTTTTTTATATATGATTCATTTTTCATTGTAATGGGGATCGAGTCTAGTGAGTGTAATTTAGGAGTAGTATAGAATTTTTATTTTTAATGTATTTCTAAATCTGTCATTTTACTTTCAAAGCCTTGTAATAATATTAAATTAATGAAAATATTAGTTTTTAAGTTTATGTTAATTTTGACCTTTTAAGTTCTTTAAAATGCATTTCTAAGATTATTTCTGTTACAAGTCATTTTTACAAGCTGCTATAAGCTCACTAAAGCTCAAATAAACTTCATAGATTAATTAGCCTATGTTTAAGGTACATTGCAATGTTGGGTTGAATTTGTGGTTTTTAGAGCTAATTTGATGATAAAGCTTACAAGGAAGAGCTTAATGATTTGCAGCTTATTAGATATAAGCTGAGCTTGTAGATTAAGCCTGAAAAAGCAAATTACATAGCTGTTTTGAGCAAGGGATAAGGTACTCTGCACTTTTCCATTTCAGCTTATTTTACTGTTGCATTGCTTATTGGTACTTGCTTTTTCTTATTTTGTCTCATGTCGCTTATATGCCTTAAAAAATTTTTAGAGATCATATAATTATTAAAATTCAAGTCCTTTAAAAGGAAAACTACTTATAATATATTTAATACTGCCAGTAGCTTTCTTATTATTAAGTGCTTATTTCTTTTAGTTTTGGCTTATTAGTCTTTTAATAACAGATCCTTAAACTGTTTTAACAACTTCAATAACTAATCAAGACTGTTTTAGCTTAAAAAATTAGGATTCAAATACTAAAAAGGAGTGTTTGGCACAAGTTTAAAATGGGTCAACTTAGTCTAAACAACTATTTGGGTCAGTAAGTCAATTCGATTAGTCTTATTTAAGATCTTTAATTTATTTTTTTCAAGAGTTTTTAAAATTAAAATTCATTTTAAAGTTTTAGCAAACGGTTAGAACGTGTAAGGTTTGAGCTTTACAGCTTACTTATTGGCTTTAGGTTTGATTAGGTTGCCTATAGATTTGTGTTATTCATGCTTGTTTTAAGCTTAAATCAGTGGAATGGCTTAGGTTCAATTATGCAATTGTCATGTTGGTTTTAGGTCAAAACTGTCATTGTAAGTTTTCAGCTCAAACACCACTTTTTAATCTTAATTTGAAGTTAGTTAATGAAAGTTTTAGAGTCTTATTTTCATAGCACAAGTAGTTTATAGTATAGATTTTATCTGTTTGAGCTTATTTTACAGTTTAGTCACCTTAAGCTAGCTTATTTATAGGGCTGCAAAAGCCTTTTGTCTTTTAGAAAAATACTTGAAAAAAACCAAAAAAGTGTAATCTGTCTTTTTCAAAAGCCTTTTTTTAGCTTATTAGTTTTTCAAAAGGTGAAAATTTTCTTTTCTTAAAGCTTTAACTGTAGCTTAATCTGTTTTTAGGTTTTGAGCATTAGCTTTTTGGTTTGCTAGCTTAATTTTAAGCTTAAAAAGTGCTTGGTAGGCTGTTTTATAACAGTTTTTGGTTAAAAAGATATTTTGCACTTCTGAGCTTATTGCTTAATGCATTTGCTTATTTAGTATTTAGGATTGCTTATTAGGCTAGTTAAGAATATTTGTAGCTTATTTAACTTTAGGTTGAGCTTTTAGAGGCTTATTTGTAAATCTGGTTCTTGTACAAAAGCCTTTAAGTTTTCTCTATCTGCTTCATTGCTTTTTTTATGTTTTCCCACTTATATGTATTGCTTATTGTTATTCCCCAATTAGTGCTTATTAGTCAAGGTTAATATTTTAGTTTAGCTTATTAGGTTTCTCATTGGCTTATTACAAGCCCAAAAAAAAGCCAAAACAAGTTTAGGCCTTAAGCCTTTTTTAGTTTTTAAGTAATCTGTCAACCTTTAGTGCTTATTTTAAGTTTTTGTAAAAATCCATTTCACAAAAGTTGCTTATTTTTAGGTTTTAAAGCTTTTCCATAAAAATTTTTTGCAAAAATAAAAACATTGGGAAATTGGGAAGTCTAGGGTGAGCAAGGCTCGAACCCTGGACCTCACCAACCTCAACCAACATTTTAGCTCACACACCACAACCAACTGCGCCCTTGGGTCTTTTCAGTTAGACCCTTGGCAATTTATTTCTTATAACACTTTTTGATATTTTTGTTATTAATACTGTTTGCTAAATTAACTGCTATTTAAAAGCAGATTTTTGTAAAGTCTTATTTTCTTGTAATCTACATACTTCAAAGTACTTTTCAGTATTTTTCTAGAATTTTAATAATTGGTCTAGTATTTTCAATAATTAATTTAGATTTAAACCGTTTTTAATTCATAATAAATTAAATAAAAGTCAAAAAATTATAATTCTTTTTTTTTAATTTTCTTTTATCATTTAGGATTGTTAAAAATTAATTTTGCATTCGTAGGGTTAAAATTTTAGAATTTGTTTTAAGAACGGGTTTTGACCCCGTTATCGTTTTTCGTGTTTTTAAACCTTAATTGCTTTGTGAAAGGTTTCCTTTATTTGTCTTTACATTTTGTTTGGTAGAATAGAAAACCAATCCAATTTGTGATTATTCAAGCATTGTTCCACAAACCGATTCTTGATTTTCAAATTCACGCCTCGCCGGGACACGACCCGGGATGGTTTTTAGGGTTTTTTGTTTTGGATAAAAGTAATAAATCTTTTAAGAAGCCTCACGGAATACTTACTCTCTTTACTATTATTGATATTATACTTATTATATATTTATATTATATATATTTATATTATATTATATTTATATTATATTATATTTATATATATTAAGTGTCGAGTTAATTTTTAAGGGTCAAAACTATATTTCTAAGTTTTATTGTTAACAATGTCGTGAAACTGTGGTTTTGAAACCATGGATTTCAGCTATATAACTTGCATAATAGTCTTGGAGTTGTTTGCTTCATTTTGACTATAATATTGCATTAGAATAGAAGTTATAAGTGTTGCAATTGTCATTTGCAATTTTAAGTTTAAAACTGTCAAGTTTAGTTTTTCAGTTTCAAAAAGGGTGAACACCACTTTTCAATCTTAAAATTAGATTAGTTAAAATTATTTTTAGCTTTTGAAAAATCATAGCACAAGCTTATTGGTGTATAAGCTCAATCTGTTTGAGCTTAGTTTTTTTTAAATTCTTTGTTAGTAGGGCTGCACTTTGCCTTTTATTTTTATAAAAACTTGAAAAAACCAAAAACATAGGAATTTAGTTAAACAACCATTTTCATAAGTCTTTATCTAGCTTATTAGTTATTTAAATTACTTAAATTTTGCTTTTTCTTATTCTTAGTAGTACTAGCTTAATATGTTTTAACTTTTTAAGGTTTAGATGTTAGCTTTACTAGCTTAATTTTTAGCTTAAAAAGTGCTCCTTAGGCTGTTTTATAACTTTTAGCCAAAACTGCTTATTGCTTTTCTGAGCTTTCTAGCTTATTTAAAGTGCTTAAATTCTGTTTATATTTGCTTATTAGGTTAGGTTTAAGGTACTTGTAGCTTATTTGGATTAAGTTTGTGGTTATAAAAGCTTTTGAGCAAAATCAGTTAAATGTACAAGCTTAAAAGCTTTTAAGTCAAATCTGTTACTTGTTTTATCTAATATCTAGCTTATTTTAAATTTTCAGAAAAAGTCTTTTTTTTAAAAGTGCTTATTTAAGCCTCATTTAACTTTTTCATAAAAAAAATTGCAAAATAAAAATATTAGGAGTTGAGGGAAGTCTTAAGGGTTGAACCCGAGACCTCAACCTTACTCAAAAAGACCAACACTATAACACACAACCCACACAACTACCCATCTCGACCTTGGTTCTTTTGCTTACTTCTATGGGCCATTTGGTATTTAAGGGGTGTTTACCCTTTTAAGCTACCAGCCCTTTTGGGCTTATTTCCAGCTTATTGAGATAAGCTGGTAGACTCCTTTTATTTTTCCTAAGTTTTTAATTGTTCAAAGCACTTTCCTTGAATTTTTTAGATTATTTTTAAAAATTAGTTTAATATTTTTTATAATATTTTTAGATTAAAACAGTTTTTAATTCATAATAATATTAAAATAAAGTCAAAATAAATAAATTCTTTTTTCAAAAATTATGTTTAATCATTTAGACTTTTTATAATTAAATTTGCATTTTCTAGGGTTAAAATTCCTAATTTAGTTTTTAATCGCGCATGTTTTAGATTCCCTAACGTTCAAGGTTAAAATTGATAATTAGGATTTACCTTCTCATCTTGAGTATGCATTTTTGGAGGGTACCAATAAACTACCCGTCATAATTGCTAAAAACATAAAAGAAGATGATAGGTCCGACTCTTCTAAAGGTTTTTAAGTCATAAAACGTCCATCAGCTGGAAAATCTCCGATATAAAGGGCATTGACCCTTAATTTTGTACTCATAAAATATTAATGGAGGATGACTTTAAACCGGCAATTCAACATCAAAGACGGGTGAACCCAAAAATTCATGAGGTTATCAAAAAGGAAGTTATCAAACTCCTTGATGCCGGATTGATTTACCCTATCTCCGATAGCCCGTGGGTGAGCCCCGTTCATTGTGTACCTAAGAAGGGCGGTATAACCGTGATTGAAAATGAAGATAATGAGTTGATACCTACTCGATTAGTTACGGGATGGCGTGTATGCATTGACTACAAAAAGTTTAATGATGCCACTCGTAAAGATCATTTCCTGTTACCGTTTATGGACCAAATGCTTGAAAGACTCGCGGGAAACGAATACTATTGTTTTCTAGATGGTTTCTTGGGATATTTTTAGATTCTAATTGACCCGCAAGACCAAGAAAAGACCACTTTCACTTGCCCTTATGGGACGTTTTATAACACCTCGTGTTTTAGGTCATTGTATGACATTATGTAATTCACAATTTATTTTTAGGGTTTTACGCGTTTGCTCTTAAATCGTAATCGTTAAGCTAAATCGCGTAAACTAAAAATGATCATTCAATGTAAACGGGCATTAAACGATTAAACGTTTACATCAAGCAAGTGTTAAATGATTATTTAGAGGATAATTATTATCATTGCACATTTTATTTTTATTGGTTACGTTAAGTGTTTACGTTTCGCGATAAAGTACGTTTAGGCCTACCCGGAAGCACGTTAACTTATCTACGCTTCATCAAATACCCAAAATTTGTACCCAATACTTAAAGTTTATTTAAAACTTCAAGTATTTATCACATTATACATATTCTTCATGAAATAATTCAAATCAAACTCTAGGGAAATCAAACGCTACCATATCAATTATACATTTTATTAAGTCTATCCTACATTATACTTAATATAATGCAAGTATTCATTATATAAAAGATCAAAACATATCCTAACTTATACACAAGCATAATTTCGTGTATAAGTGACTAGGATAAGCCAAGATAAGACCAATAAGTTCACAAATATCTCCATACATGCATCTTGCATCCACTTGAACTCATGACTAGCCAAACTTATCCAAGATAAGCTTCAACTTTCTTTCCAAGTCTTTCCACCTTGCATACTTCCACTAGACATCAAATATCTTCATAATATCTTCCAAGTAGTATATATATCATGCATATGTGAGCATACCATTAGTGACTTATACAATTCACTCATAACTAAAAAATCACAAACACTCTCTTCTCCTCTCTTAAACCCACGACATCAAACACACATAATACACAATCCATAGCTTGATTTTCTTTCACCATATTAGTGTTTATACATCATACTTAAGGTATTCTAAGAAGAATTGAAGGGTTGGTTAAGCTTTGAAAGGGTTTTAACAAGATATTGCAAGATTAGGGTTTTTGGTTAAATGAGGGTATATCACTTAATTATTTAAGCCAAGTTTTTTATCACAAGGTGTGAATTGTTATTCGTTTTCTCTACTCATACCACACAAGGTATTTAAAAGCTTAATCATTTCAAAACTAAAATTTTATATGTTATATGTATAAATTTTAGGCTAAATTACCATTTTAGGGTACTTTCGAATATGTAATATGGATATTAACTTATGATTAATGTTTTAAGAACGTATTTACATGTCACATGGATGATAATCGTTATTGTTTAAAAGGGCGATGTATAAAAGTGTTTAACATTTGTTTAAAGTATAAACATGTATATGTACAAAATTAACGGTTTCTATGTTAACTTATGAGTTACAAGTTGAAAATGGTAGTAAACTTGTTTATCTTGAACACACTGAGTAAAGATGATCAAATGGCCCTTTATGAAATGTATACAGACGATAAGACAATGTTTGTAAGTAGTTTGTAATAAGGTGTTTGAAGCTTAATGGTACAAAAATCAAGCTTAAAAACATGTCCTAAATCATAAAACCCAAACTTTCTTCTGTTTTGGTTTGATTTTGGAAGCAACCATATTATGTTTTATAAATATATTACATCTCATAAGGATTCCAAAATGATAAGAAACTCGAAAAACGGATTAATAACGAAGAAGATACACTAGTTTACAAGTTTATACGCTAAATATCTTTAAAAAAGTTACTATTCATGGCCGAAACTTATACTTTGTAAACATCAAAATATAAATAAAAAATTTCAATAACGAGCACGTTTTACGCGTTTTTGGCCAAACACGGATAAAAGTCAAAAAGTATTAAAATGAAAGATAAATAAGCTTTCGAAGCTAAAATATAGAGTTGTCGATTTCTCAAACTCTAAAGCGGATAAATATCTAAATCATGGCGCGTAAATAATTAAAATTGATGATTTTTATCAAGTCGAGCAAAAAGAATAAAAACGATTTCTACAAAAATTAGAAAATACAAATAGGGCTCGGTCTAAACATTGATCTTAAATTCGGGTTGTTAAAACTAGTCCATCCGGTATTGCCGAAGATGTCTTTGTAAAAGTAGGAAAGTTCCATTTTCCAGCTGACTTTGTAGTCGTTGATTATGTTGTTGATCCTCGGGTTCCCTTAATTCTTGGGAGACCCTTTTTGAGGACGGCATGTGATTTGATTGATGTTACAGTGAAGAATTAACTCTCTGAGTTGATGATGAATCGGTTAATTGAGTCGATGTCATCGACGTTTCATGTGAGGAGTATGCTCAAGAAGTTCTCGGATTTTTGGATAGTTCTACGCGTGGCAATCCTACTCCGTCTTTAGATCCTATCCTTTCTACTTCTTTCCCCTCTCTTACTTCTTTTAAGGGAGGTGACTTCATTTTGGAAGAAATCAAAGCTTGTCTTTCAAATGATTTAATTCCACCGGGAATTAATGATGCCGAATTTGATCCGGAGGGAGACATTCGTCTACTTGAAAAGTTATTAAATGATGACCCGTCTCCGAATCTCCCTACTTGAAAACTATGACAAAGCCTTCAATCGAAGAACCACCAGAGTTTGAGCTCAAGGATCTACCGTCTCATCTTAAATACGCGTTTTTAGAAGGAACTGATAAATTACCCATCATAATTTCTAAAGAATTAAAAGAAGAAGAAAAAGCCGCCCTTTTAAAGGTTCTTAAGTCACACAAACGGGCCATCACATGGAAAATTTCCGACATTAAGGGTATCGACCCTAGTTTTTGTACTCACAAGATCTTAATGGAAGACGACTTCAAACCGGTGGTTCAACATCAAAGAAGGGTAAATTCGAAAATTCATGAGGTTATCAAAAAGGAAGTTATCAAACTCCTTGATGCCAGATTGATTTACCCTATCTCCGATAGTCCATGGGTGAGTCCTGTTCATTGTGTGCCTAAAAAGGGTGGCATGACCGTAGTTGAAAACGAAGATAATGAGTTAATTCCTACTAGATTAGTTACTGGATGGTGCGTTTGTATTGATTACTGAAAGCTTAATGATGCCACTCGTAAAGACCATTTCCCGTTACCTTTTATGGACCAAATGCTAGAACATTTAGCAGGGAACGAATGCTATTGCTTTTTAGATGGTTTTTCTGGATATTTTCAAATTCCAATTGACCCACAAGACCAAGAGAAGACCACCTTCACTTGCCCTTACGGGACGTTTTCCTACCGACGTATGCCTTTCGGCTTATGTAATGCTCCGTGCACGTTCCAAAGGTGCATGACGGCCATTTTCCACGACATGATCGAGGAAACAATGGAGGTCTTCATGGACGATTTCTTGGTCTTCGGGAATTATTTCTCGTCTTGCCTCTCCCATTTAGACAAAATACTAAAACTATAGGAAGACACTAACTTAGTTCTAAATTGGGAGAAGTGACATTTCATGGTTAAAGAGGGTATTGTCCTCGGCCATAAGATTTCAAAGTCTGGGATTGAGGTCGACAGAGCTAAAGGTGATGTTATAGCTAAACTCCCTCATCCGACTTCCGTCAAAGGCGTTCGAAGTTTTCTAGGTCACGCCGGGTTCTATCGTCGATTTATCTAAGATTTTTCTAAAATCGCCCAGCCGATGACCCATCTTCTTGAAAAAGAAAATCCGTTTATTTTTTTGAAAGAATGTATTGAAGCGTTTAATATACTTAAGAAAAAGTTAACCGAAGCCCCGATTTTAGTTGCCCTCGATTGGGACCTACCATTTGAAATTATGTGCGACGCTAGTGATTATGCGGTAGGTGCAGTCTTCGGGCAACGTAAGAGCAAACATTTTCAGCCTATACAATATGCAAGTAAGACCATGACGGAAGCACATTACACTACTACAGAAAAAGTGTTATTAACCGTGGTGTACGCTTTCGAGAAATTCCGGCCTTACTTAGTCTTATCGAAGACCATAGTGTATACGGACCACTCGGCTCTTAAGTATCTTCTTGCTAAGCAAGATGCTAAGCTGAGATTGCTCTGGTGGATTCTCCTACTCCAAGAATTTAATGTCATTATTCGTGATAAAAAGGATCGGAGAATCTCGCGGCTGACCATTTATCAAGATTAGAAAATCCTCATCAAGGTGATCTCGAGAAAAAGGAAATTACCAAAACATTTCCTCTCGAGACCCTCAGAATGATAAATTTTCATGGTGATTCTAATACCTCATGGTATGCCGACATTGCAAATTACCATGCGGGGAATTTTGTAGTTAAAGGGATGTCATCCCAACAAAGGAAAAAATTCTTTAAGGATGTTAAGCATTATTTTTGGGACGACCCCTACTTATTTAAGATTTGTGCGGATCAAGTAATTAGACGATGTGTTTACGGCCAAGAAGCCGTTGATATCCTCACGGCTTGCCATAATGGACCCACCGGGGGACATCATGGTGTGAACTACACCGCTAAGAAAGTTTTTGATTCCGGATTCTATTGGCCGACAATTTATCGCGATACCCATGACATGGTAAAGTCATGTGACTCATGTCATCATCAAGGAAAAATCTCGCAAAAGAACAAAATGCCTCAAAATACAATTCAAGTATGCGAGATCTTTGACGTATGGGGCATCGACTTTATGGGACCGTTCCTATCTTCTCGATGGAACAAGTACATTCTCGTGGCCGTTGACTACTTGTCTAAATGGGTTGAAGCAAAAGCGCTCCCAACTAATGATGCCCGAGTTGTCGTTAAATTCTTGAAATCTCTTTTTACCCGATTTGGAACTCCTCGTGCTATAATTAGTGATCGCGGTACTCATTTTTGCAATGACCAATTCACAAAGGTCATGCTTAAGTATGGAGTTACCCATCGTCTTTCTACCGCATATCATCCACAAACTAGTGGACAAGTGGAGGTTTTAAATCGTGGTTTGAAGCGTATCTTAGAAAGGACCGTAGGCGAAAATCAAGCTTCATGGTCTGATAAGTTAGATGATGCTTTGTGGGCCTTCTGTACCGCTTTCAAGACACCCATCGGGTGTACTCCTTATAAGCTTGTGTACGGAAAGGCTTGTCATCTTCCTATCTAACTTGAACACAAGGCCTATTGGGCCTTGAAACATTGCAATTTTGACCTTAAGACCGCGGGTGATCACCAGAAAGTTCAAATGAATGAATTAAATGAACTCCGGGATCAAGCCTACAAGAACTCTTTAATCTACAAAGAGAAAACGAAGAAGATTCATGACTCCAAGATTAGGAACCGCGTTTTCAACGTTGGTGATCGAGTTCTTCTCTTCAATTCTCGATTAAAGATCTTCTCGGGCAAGCTCAAAACCCGTTGGACCAGACCGTTCACCGTTGCTCAAGTTTTCCCTTTTGGAACCGTCGAGTTATCTCAAACCGATGGACCAAACTTCAAGATGAACGGTCATATACTTAAACACTATTTTCAGGGGACATACCTCCTATGGTTATCCCGGATCTCCAAACTTTCCCTATGGACCACTAAATTGTGACAATTGTGCTTTGAGCAGGTTAGTCAACCATTAGTATTGACTTGAGTTTCATTATGTGTTATAATAATTATGTGTTTATGTGATCTTATGTGAGTTGGTTTCAAATCCATGGAGCGTGATCGTCTCCTTGTGATTGAAGTTATGATTGTTTCATTTCGTTCGCATTTTAGTGGCAGTGAAAATGATGTATATTTCCATGTGTGTACGTATTTATATGTATATGTATACGTATTTGGTTAATAGGAATTCGCGAGAATGGAAATTTAGTTTAGAAATTTAGATAGTAGATTTTAGTATTATTACGTCAGAAAGATAAAGAATGAAATGAAATTATTTATTTTTAGGTATTTAAAAACTAGTTTTATTTAGAAGGATGTCTAAATAAATAAAGGGTTTTATAAAAATAACAAAATTAAAGGGTTTTTGTGTAAATAATAAATAAACAAAAAAAATAAAAAAAATAAAAATAAAAGGGGTGAGTTCGGCCGGATATGGGAAAAAAAGGAAAACAAATTTTAGTCCAACTATGATTCAAATTTGGTAATTATCTAAATCTTTTTCTCTTCACTATAAATACAAACCCATAATCCCATATTTTTTTATCGGTCGAACTCAAGAGCAGAAGAAAAAAAAGATTTTTTTTATTTATTCAAGATCAAATTGGTGATTTGAGGTTTCAAGAATTAAGGATCAAGGTATGTTTAAAAACTTTAATTGTTTAACTTTCTTTTTAATTCATGTAACAATAAAGTGATGGATAAATTAGGGTTCATAAAAATCTGTAAATTTATAATGTTAAACTTAATTAGAAGTGTTTAGGGTTTAATTAGAATCATATTGATGTATTCGGTTAGAGTTAGAACGCGATAAAATTGAATTTAGTATTGAGCAGAATTGTTAGCCGTGTTTTTATTAAAGTGATGGTCATTAAATATTCTCGAGCCTTGTATAAGTAAAACGTAGTTACGGGAATTCATTTAAGCTAATTGGGCCTTGGTGTCGGGCTTAAGTCCGGCCCAACATAAATCTCAAACAAACCAAGTAGGGTTAAAACACTCTTGTAACTATATAAAACCCTCTCCAAGTGTGGAGAGGGTGTTGCTTCTCATTTTTTCTCTCATAGTGCAAGTAACCATTTTATTTTCTCTCTTTGTCTCTCTCTCTAGTTCTTTCTCTCTCTAAAATCTTTTTTCTTATTTTGTGTTCATGGTGATGAAATGATACACTCTAACATGTGGTATCAAGAGCCTCGGGTGAGTTAAGCAATTTCGTTGTGGTAGTTTGTTCTAGCTTATTTTCGGCTTATCTATAAGTTTCTCTATTTTTTTCATACCTTATTTTCTTTTTTAGCCTATTTTGGTTTTAATTGGAACACATTAATTCTTGGGCTTACTGTTCAATTTCATCTTGTGGGCCGTTTTTTTCATTATATGTCACAAGTTGAGAAAAACGTGTGAGCATTTGAGTTTTTTTGGATTTTTCTCATTATTTTTTCGTTTTGACATATCTTGTTTTTTCATATCTTTTGTTTTGCTTGAGAAAAACGTGTGAGTATTTGAGCTTATTTTCAAGGGTTTTAGTAGTAGCTTATTTCGGTTGTCTTTCAAGCTTATTTTTGCTCTCTTAGTTTGTTGATTATTGCGGTGAAAGTTCTTAGTTGCAAAACTTATTTAAAAGCTTATTTTCGGAGCTTATTTTTGGTTGTGGCTTATTTTGCTTGTGGTCCTCACCGGTTTGAAAAACAAGCCAAGGTGTCATAGATCCAAGTTTTAAGGTGCAAGGACGATTGGCGTTTTGTTTGTTGGTTATGTAACAAGACAAAGACAAGGACAGTTGTACTTTTGATTTCTTGTGAAGGACACCGAACGAGTCAAAGCCTTCAAGTGCCGATCTAGTTCATCCATCAAGTCAACCGAACTAGCAAACTTTCATCCACCGATCTAGCAAAGTTCAAGTCTCTACCGATCTAGCACTTTTCAAGCTACAACCGATCTAGATTTTTATCAAGGAACCGATCTAGACAAGTTTTCAAGGCGAACCGATCTAGATTTTTATCAAGGAACCGATCTAGACAAATTTTCAAGACGAACCGATCTAGATTTTTATCAAGGAACCGATCTAGACAAATTTTCAAGACGAACCGATCTAGACTTTTATCAAGGAACCGAACTAGACAATTTTCAACAAGGATTGATCTAAAACTAATCTATGAACCGAACTAAATAAAACAAGAACAAAACTTACACGTTTTAAGACAATTTCGGGTTTTCGGTTTCGAGTGTCGTTCATCGACGGGACTTAAGACATTATCCGTTGTGATCGTGACTCATTTTCGATCAACGTGGAATATTTACTTTTTACCGACGATAACCGTACGAGTCCGAGAGATCAAATTTACAATCGTTGTATTTCTTTTCATTTTCAAAACGAAGAAGAAATGAAAAATGGAGGGAAGAATTTTTCATTAATGAAACTTTTTCCAAAGTGTCACATGCAGTCCCTGGACCTCTAGTACAATTTCAAAGTTAGTTTTTTTCTTACTCATTAACCTTCGAGTTGAAAATAACTTGCACCGTTAGTCCTTAATTGTAATAATTAAGTCGTTAGTCATCCAAAGTGAATCGTTTGTGCACCGTTTGTCCCTATTTGAGTTTTAATCAACCGTTAATCATTTCAAGCTCAAAATTTGTGCACCATTCATCGTTCTAACTCAACAAATCGTTAACGAAAGCTCAAATTCTTCAATTTCAACCACAATTAATCATTGTTTCATGGTTTTTTCTTGATTTAGTAAAATCCCATAAAAGTGGATTTTTTACGGTTTAAGTCATAGATTTTTAAAATCCCGTGAACGTCAATTGGTTTCAATCCACAACAACAATCACTTTACCCACTAAATATCCTTGTTTATCATTTCACATCACTTTTGCAATGTCGACTCAACAAGACATTTATGCAGCCGGTTTCGAAAACCGCCCTCCTATACTTAACAAAGAGAACTATGTTCGATGGTCATCACGTCTTCTTCGTTATGCTAAGAGTAGACCAAATAGAAAGTTAATATACAACTCCTTTATGAATGGTCCATATGTCAGACGAATGATTCCTGAACCAGGTGATCCAGCTCGTACAGTTCCTGTTCCTGAAACGTTTCATGAACAAATTGACAATGAACTCACGGAAGCAAAAATTAAGCAGATGGAAGCTGATGATCAAGCAATTTAGACTATTCTTCTCGGTCTTCCTGAAGACATCTATGCTGCTGTTGATAGTTATGAAACTGCTCAGGAAATCTGGTTACGTGTTCAACAAATGATGAAAGATTCTGATATCGGAATTCAAGAGAAAAAGGCTAAGTTGTTTAATGAATGGGAAAGGTTTACTTCCACTGATGGGGAATCGATTGAGTCTTACTATCATCGTTTCTCAAAGTTGATGAATGATTTCAAGAGAAACAAACACTTTCCAGAAAAGATTGCCAGTAATCTCAAGTTCCTAAACAACTTACAACCAGAATGGAGTCGACATGTTACCATTGTTCATCAAACAAAGGACTTGCATATAGCAGATTACACTCAGTTGTATGATTTCTTGAAGTACAATCAAAAGGAGGTAGATGATCTAAGAGCTGAACGACTTGCAAAAACACATGATCCGCTAGCACTCATGGCAAATTCCATCAATCCTTTCAATTATCTAGTGTTTCACCAAGATCAACCATCATCAAGTACCTACATGCAATAACCACTTCCCAACAACAACAACAACTATAACCCACAACCATCATTCAACCAGAACTACATGCAACAACCAATGCCAAATCCCGAAGACATTACAGATCCCACAACCGCAATGAACATGGCACTTGTTGTGATGGCTAAGGCATTCAAACTAAACTACTCAACACCAACCAACAATAACTAGAGAATTTCATCAAACCCTCATAATAGGAAAATTGCTTAACCGGGTATGAATATGGGTCAAGACAGACAGATGCAGATGGTTGGAGGCAATGGTGGGAATCAGTTTAGACAGTATGTTGGGAATCATCATGGGTATAATGCAGTACAGAATGTCGAGAATCAGGCTGTTCAGAATGCAGATCAGAATCCGGGTATTCAGAATATTAGAAATCAAAATGGGCTACTTGTTGTTCCGGGGATTGCTAATCCGAATCTAAATGGGAATGGTAATGTTGTAGCAGCACGGGCTGAGGGTAATGCGATTGTAAATCATGGAAATTAGATAAGGTGTTACAACTGCAGAGGATTGGGTAATCTTGCTAGGAACTGCACAGTCATACCAAGGAGAAGGGATGATGCTTATCTTCAGACTCAGCTGCTGATTGCTCAAAAGGAAGAAGCATGAATTCAACTCCAAGCTGAAGAATTTGATTTGATGGCTGCTACAGCGGATCTTGATGAGATTGAGGAAGTCAATGCAAACTGTATTTTGATGGCTAATTTGCAGCAAGCATCGACATCGAGAACTCAGACTGACAAAGCTCTCGTCTATGACTCAGACGGATCAGCTGAGGTACACAACTATGACAATTGCTATGATAATGAGATATTTAACATGTTTACTCAAGAGGAACAGTATACTGAGCTACTCAAACCCATTCTTGAACCACACCATGTATAACAGAATGATAGTAATGTTATTTCTGAGGTTTCTAGTATGGAACAAGATGGGGGAACAGTAGATCAACATCCTGCGACTGTTGAGAAAACACGTGGTTATTTTGAATCATTATATAATAATTTGGCAATTGAAGTTGAAAAGGTCAACTCGGTCAATCGCAAAATAAAAGAGACAAATGCTTATTTGACCACTGAGCTTGCTAGATATAAAAATCAAGAAAAGTGTTTTGAAATTAGTCAAGAAAATATGACAAACTTAAAAGATGTTATCAAAAGTCTGTTTATCAAGAACAATGTCTTACTAAAAAGATAAATGCACTTCACTTAAGTTTCGGTAAACAAATAACAACTTTGAATGAGGAAATTTCAAATTTAAATAAACAGCTTTCTAAGGAAAAATCAACTGTTTCTTCTCTTCTTAAAGAAAACAAAAAGTTGAAGTCTGATTTCAAAATACGCGAAGATGAGCTTCTTGATAAACAAATTCAACTTGAGAATAAGATAAAGGAATTAGATAATATTTTGGTTAAAACGGGTCAATCGATTCAAACGATGCACATGCTTTCACCTAAGTCAGACTCGTTTTACAACACCAAACAGAAAATGGCTTTGGGTTATCAAAATCCTTTTTATCTCAAGCAAGCTCAGCAGAAACAACAGAGTTTGTATAATGGCAAAGTGTTATTAGAAAAGCATGATCCTCCTACTGTGTATGATTCGGAAGAGACACTACAACTTGCTTAAGAGAGTCGTCTAAAAATGAAACAATTGAACAAAGAAATAAAACTGGCAAATTACACAATGATTAATCATCTTTCGGGGGTTTTTGTTTCTCAAACGGCCAAGTCACAAGAAGATGTGTACTTTTCAAAAACATCCAAAACGGCCAATGTTTCTAAACAGATTTCAATACCAAATGAATAATTTTTGGATGACACTACACCAAGTGTTGCACGAAAATTTCTAAATGAGGTAAAAAGCACCATTGTGACTCTTCAACGTGTTGTCAAACAAAAAATGACTTTGGATATACACAATTGGTCGTCTTCTGCTCACCAAGAGATTCACAAAATTGTAAAAGATGAAATTTTCCCTATCGTTAACCAAGTTGACGCTAGAGTGCAAAATTTCGAAATACAATTTTTGAAAGAAGCAGCCAAATTTGTTCGAGACTTCCAATCTCTTGCAAAAGAAGCTGATGAATCTCTTGCTAAGCACAAGGCATTGGAATTGGAAATTGAGCGTCTCTTGAGAGCAGTTGTCAGTCAAGATATTATGTCTATTGTGCAAAATCCATCTGTTGTAGATTCATCAAATCTCCAAACTGAGCTTGACCGTACGAAAGAACGATTTGAAAATTGTATCATTAAAAAGGAGAATGAATATGCTAAACTTTGGAATGATTGGTACAAAAAGTGTGAAGAATGCAAATATGACAAAATTTCATACGATAAAGCTTATAATGACATGCAACAAAAGATCGAACGGTTGCAAGCTCAGTTGGGAGATCAAAAGGGTAAAAGTAAGAATACTCCATGTGTATCACATACCCTTGATCCTTTGTCTCAGAAACTAGAAAATAAGAACGTAGATTTAGAGTTTCAGGTTTAGAATTATGAAAAAGAAAATGCTCATCTTAAGACCACATACAAAAACCTGTTTGACTCTATCTCAGTGACACGGGCTCAAACCAAAACAATAATTAACTCGTTGCAAGATAAATTACAGGGCACGATCTATGAAAATTCTAAGTTAGGAGCTTAGTTATTTGAAAAGGTTTCTAAACAAAAGGACACAACCAAAGGTACGAGTGTGAATACTTAGTTTTGTAAGCAATCAATAATGGGAAAACCACCTTCTTCTTCTGGATCAAAAATCTATGCCGTAACTCCTTTTCTAAAATCTAAGGGTCTTCCCAAGATCGATGAGACACATGCTTTGTCAAAACCAGTCACTTCAAACTCGATACCCACACCACAAGAATCAAAAGTTGTGAAAAATAATAATGTGATTGCCCCAAGAAAGTTTAGGATTAATCCTTTTAAGCCTTTTAGGGAAGAAAAGTATGTACCTAACAAAGTTAGAACAAGCGTTAGGACTAATCTGATCACTATTTCACAACCTCATGTCATTACTAAGAAAGATGTTAATTCTAACTTAAATGGTTTATCTTCTATAGGAGTAGACAACACTGCTAAGGCCAGAAGGCCACAGCCTAGGAGCAATACAAAGAATGATAGGGTCCCATCTGCGTCTAAGAGCAGTTGCAGCAAGAATAAAGAATTTGAAGTAGAAGAACACTCTAGGAATTTACTGCTTTCTAAGAACAAGAAACATATGTCATCTCAATGTAATACCGTTAAACTTGCTATTCATAATGATAAATCTGAAGTTATTTGTGTTATGTGTAAGCAATATTTAATTACTGCTAATCATGATGTTTGTGTGCTTAATTATGTGAATGACATGAATTCTCGTGGTAAGAAACAAAAGGCAAACGTTTCAAATATTGCAAAACAAACAAAACTCAAGCCAAAGGTTATGAAGACTAAGAAAGTAGGGTCCAACGAAAGACTTGCTTCACCTAAGCCCAGTAAACCTAGATCTTGCCTAAGGTGGTTACCAACTAGAAGACTTTTTAACCTAAAATGAAAAATAATCGCATCCAGTGAATCTGAGAGTCATTCTGACTGCTCTAATGGTGATAATTCATCTACTTCTAACCCTTCAGAACATACAATCAAACGGTTTCCAAATTCCACTTCTTTTCTTGGCAGTCTATCCAAATTTATTTATGGTGCGTCGACTCGGGTTGTTCTAAGTATATGACCAGTAATCTAAAGCTTCTCATTAATTTTTTCTAGAAGTTTTTGGGAACTGTTCGCTTTGGAAATGATCATGTTGCTGCAATTCTAGGTTTCAGTGATCTTCAATGGGGAAATATTTTGATCACCAGGGTTTATTTCGTTGAGGGCTTAGGGTACAACGTGTTCTGGGTTGGGCAGTTTTGTGATTCAGATTTAGAGGTCGCTTTCAGAAGAAATACATGTTTCGTTAGAAACTTAAAAGGAGTTGATCTGTTAAAAGGTAATCGCACAACAAACCTTTACACCATCAATCTCCATGAAATGGCCTCTGCATCCCTAATTTGCCTCATGGCTCATGCAACTTCTACCAAATCATAGTTATGGCATAAATATTTATCCCACCTTAATTTTGACACCATAAATGACCTTGCCAAAAACGATCTTGTCACCGGTCTTCCAAAATTCAAATATCATAAAGAACATCTTTGTCCCTCATGTGAGCAAGGAAAAAGCAAAAGGACATCTCACCCACCCAAACCAGTTCTAAATTCTAAGCAGAGGTTACACCTTCTTCATATGGATTTGTGTGGTCTAATGAGAATCGCAAGCATAAATGGTAAGCGGTATGTTTTGGTGATTGTGGACGATTACACTCGTTATGTACAATTTCTTAGATCAAAAGATGAAGCACCAGAAGTGATTAAAACCTTCCTGAAGAGAATCACGGTCCTTCTCCGATCTCTTATCATCATCATAAGAACCGACAACGGCACAAAATTCAAAAATCAAATCCTTAAAGAATAGTTTGATAGTGTTGGCATCTCTCACCAAGCATCTTCTGTCAGAACACCTTAACAAAATGGAGTAGTGGAACGAAGAAATCGGACGTTAGTAGAGGCTGCTAGAACAATGTTGATTTTCTCTCGTGCACCGTTATTCTTATGGGCTGAAGTGATAGCTACTGCGTGCTACACTTAAAACCGCTCCATCATTCACAGTCGATTTAAGAAAACACCATACAAGCTCATTAATGGCAGAAAACCGGATATCTCCTTTCTACATGTATTCAGGGCTCCATGTTATCCCAAGAATGATTATGAAGATATTGGGAAGCTTGGTGCAAAAGGTGATATTGGCTTTTTGATGTAGTTTAACAAAACGAGACAACACAAATCGACCCTGTTGATTCACACGAATACCAGGATTGATTCTTCCAACAATCGTTGATTCATATGAATACCGATTATTAGGATAAATTTAGCAAACGGCCAAATTGGACTTTTTATATTTCTTGAACTGAATAGCTAGGGTTACAATACAGTTATTAAATAGGAAAGCAAAACTGAAACGGGCCTTAAAATACAAACAGGCCGAAAGTTATGCTAAAAACAAAAGTCCAAAATTCTCGAAAAAACACGAAAATGTAAATAACTCCTAAAATATAATGATTCAAGGCTCGAAACTCCTATAACCCAACTATGTTTGGTTACCACGGCGTTCTCCTCGTTCCAAGATTTGAAACGGCTGGTCGTGGGCCTGAAACGAATTAACTGAGCCCATGTTATCCCTTTTGAATAAAGGGCCTTTCTTCACACGATCTTGGGCCTCCAGAAACAAAATGGCCCGTTCTTCAATACTTGGGCCTGCATCATTCCCCCCTGGGTAGACAAAATTCGCCCTCGAATTCACAACAAGATCATCATCAGATGAATCACCGTGATAAGGTGACAAGTGCTTCACATTAAAGACATCAGAACAACGAATATGGCTTGGTAACTTCAAACGATAAGCATTGGAGTTAATTTTCTCGACAATTTCTAGCGGGCCAATCTTCTTAGCTGATAATTTATTATACTCACCAACTGGGAAACGGTCCTTAGTTAAAATAGCCCATACAAAGTCACCCACTTCAAAATCTACTTGTCGCCGCTTTTGATCTGCATCCTGCTTGTACTTGGAGTTAGCTCGAACCAAGTTATCACGAACAGCTTTATGAACTTCATGCAACCCTTCAACAAAATCCTGCACTTTCTTAGGAACAGAACCAGAAACAGGGAGAGTCATTAAATCAAGAGGTCCACGTGGTTGAGAAGAATAAACCACCTGAAATGGACTAAACCCGGTGCTTCGATTGATAGCATGATTATGAGCAAACTCAGCCTGGCATAACTTCTGATCCCATGCTTTCACATGATCACCCACCAAACACCTTAACAGATTACCAAGTGATCGGTTAACAACTTCAGTTTTCCCATCAGTTTGAGGGTGATAAGCACTACTAAAATTGAGTTGAGTGTTCACCATCTTCCACAAGCTACGCCAAAAGTGACTCAGAAACCGAGTGTCTCGATCAGAAACAATAGATAAAGTAAACCAAGTAAACATAACACATCCCTAAATGAAAAGTTTGGCTACATTAACTGAATCTGTCGTCTTCTTGCAAGTGAATAAAGTGCACCATCTTAGAAAAACGATCAACAACAACAAAGATTGAATCATTACCCCTTTGAGTACGAGGTAATCCCAACACAAAATCCATGCTGATATCAACCCATGGCTGCAAAGGAACTGGCAAAGGCATATAGAGACCTGCATTAGTAGCTGTCCCCTTTTTTGATAAAACCTAATTCTGTGCATATACGACGCCTCTTTAACATAACAGATCCACACTTCTTTCCTCATAGTGGGCCAGAAATAAGAAGCCTGTACCAACTTTAAGGTGCGATCGCGACCAACATGTCCTTCACCATGTAACTCCTTAATAATTTTCAAGCGAAGACTGGTATCAGGAATACATAGTTGATTCCCTTTGAAAAGAAAGCCATCATGAATATTAAAATCTGGGTATTGCCCTGATTGCACACCCTGCAAAACATTAGAAAATCGTATGGGTCCAAAGTTAACTGCTCACAAATAACGTCCAACCCTGGCACATCAACTTGCATAGAAACAAGTAGATTACTCCTCCTACTTAAGGCATCAGCAGCCCGATTGGACACATCAGTCTTATGTTTGACCACAAAAGTAAACTTCTCAAGAAATGCCAACCAAACGCCCATGCTTGTGTGACACCCGTTATCTAGTTGAATATGCCTAAAGGAATCATGGTCCAGTGAACAAAACAAACTCCTTATGAAATAGATTAGTGGCGCATCCCTAATAAAAAAAAAATCCAATGCTTTACAGCTTGGACCACCGCATAAAACTCCGAAGTCGTAAGTCAGTACCTAGACATTGGCTCCGTCAAATTTTCTCACTAACAATAAGCAACAGGTCGATCCACCATGACTAAGAAACACCCCCAAATCAACCTTTGATGCATCCGTATGAAGTTCAAAACTTTTAGAAAAGTCAGGCAATAACAAAATGGTGCTAGTAAGTAACTTTTCTTTGGACAACCTGAAAAGCTGACATCTGCCCCCACCCGGCCCCTCGCTTCGTCCACAACAAATGACTTTCCCTTCATGCAATCTGTCAAATGGGCCATAATAGAACTAAATTCGAGAATAAACCGCCTAAAAAAGAATGCAAAAGAAGCAAGACCATGAAAACTCCAAACTTCAGTAATGGTAGTTAGAGTTGGCCACTCTTGAACAACTGCTACTTCAGACTCATCCACCTATTTTCCATCACCAGAAACAACATACCCCAAAAACAAAACCTTAGGGGTCATGAACACACACTTCTTTGTGGCTGCATAAAAACTATCTTTCTGAAGCAAGGTCAAGACGTGCCTCACATGGGTGACATGCTCATTAAAAGAAACACTATAAATAAGAATGTCATCAAAATAAACAACCACAAACTTGCCAATAAAAGGCCAGAACAATTGATTCATCACACGCATAAATGTACTTGGTGTGTTTGATAAACCAAAAGGCATCACCAACCACTCATACAACCCTTCATGAGTCTTGAATGTGGTCTTCCATTCATCACCAGGTCTAAGACGAATCTGGTAATACCCACTCTTTAAATCCAGCTTCATAAAAATAGTAGCACTACTAATCTGGTCAAGCAAATCATCAAGGAGAGGAATAGGAAACCTGTACCTTATAGTAATCTTGTTGATGGCTCGACTATCAACACACATACGCCATGTACCATCCTTCTTGGGAGTCAATAGGGCAGGAACAACACATTGGCTCATGATCTCACAAACGTGACCCTTAGAAACCAACTCCTTAACCTGCCTACGCAACTCCTCATGCTCTCCCGGGCTTATCTTGTAATGTGGCCTGTTAGACAATTATGACCCAGGCTCTAAATCAATATGATGTTGGATGTCACGCAATGGTGGTAATCCATCAAGTAACTCATCAGGGAAAACATCTGAAAATTCCTCAAGTAAAGGAATCAAGGCTTCAGGAATTTCACTATCTTCAGCAACCTCTTCAACCGCAACAAGCCAATCAATGAACCCCTCAGGACTTAAAGTATCCCCAGCAAAATCAGGAATATTAACTCTCATTTCAGATTCCCAACGCCTGTTATCCTCCCTTTGATTTCGCCTTGGTCGTCTTCCTGACTGATCATCAGAAGATGAATCATCATCCTCCCCAAATGGGTTTTCTGACTATTCGTCATCAGTACCCCGAACGTTACGATTACCACGCCTGTTCATCAACTGATCCATCCAGTCCGACAATTGATCAACGAATTGATCAAATCGCTCCTCCATTCTTGCCATAACACGATCTTCCAATTCTTGTTCATGTATCTCATTAAGAGTCCTGTTTTTTTCTTAGAGGCATCTTAATCAGGAACTTCGGCTCTTGATACCAACTGATGTAGTCTAATAAAACAAGATAACAAATTGAATCTGTTGATTCTACGAATACCATAAACAATTCTTCCAACAATTGTTGATTCGATTGAATACCGATTATTAGGGTAAAAAATCTTGACAAACAGCGGCCAATGGTTTATTTTTATTAAAACTGATAACTCATCAATACAAAGAAAAAGATCTTATATTTATAGGACAAGAAAAATCAACCTAAAAAGATTGAATATTACTTTCTTATTTCTAAACACATAATTCATTAAGAATATAGTTTTCTAATCAAAGTTTATAACTTAAATAAATAAAGAAAGTAAATAACTTAATTTTTGACTAAAAGTCAATGTCTCTGCATATGAAGGTACAACTGCATCAAAATGCCCGAGCCAACAATACCCTGATATAGAAAAACTGTCTACTAACGGTCATCTTAAGTTTTCAGATAAACAAATACAACATTA
>BQNB010022302.1:24900-61311 GCA_026074375.1 Tanacetum coccineum | reverse complement strand
ATAAGTATTAATTATGGCTTTTTCTCCCATTATCTTGTTTCACTTTTATATAAATAATGTTTAATAAATAAGGTTGTCCGGTTCAAATTAATCTTTAGTGACTTTCTACTAACTTGGAAGACGATGCCCAATAAAATAGGTACACATCGGGATTCGGAATTTGGCATACTATATATATCATATGAATAATTGCTTTACTTACACCTTAAAGAGCCTTCGGGTATATGGTGTAAGTAGAGTTAATCATGAGATTACTTATGCCTTAAAGAGCCTAAAGGTATATGGCGTAAGTAATTAAATAGTTCATGCCTTAAAGAGCCTAAGGGTATATGGCGTGAATGATTGAATCATGTTTAATAAATGATTTGTTTGTACCTTAAAGAGCTTTAGGGTATATGGTGCAAATTAAATCTTATTTGATTTATGTCTTAAAGTGCCTTAGGGTATATGACGTAAATCAAGTTAAATAAATAAGTAGCCTAATAAAAGCCAAATTTCGATCACCTCGATGTGGACCTCATCGGTTTTCAAGGATAGGGATAGAAGCTAATTTTTATCTTTAACCATCCCGCTTTATTTTCGGATTTAATAAATATCGAAACAAGTCTTAAAGAGCCTTCGGGTATATGACAAAAATAAAATCTTGAGATACAAAATTAGGAATAAGGGAGGAAAAGTAATACACAATTAGTATTTATGAGTAGTGTTAGTATCATGACTTGTATTTGACAATGATCTTGTTTTTAAGCTTAGTATGGAGAAGTGAAAGTTGGGGACGATGAATTTATTTTGCTTGTTCCATGATCCTAAGTATTATCAAAAAAATAATGAAAGCACAATGTTATGAAGTGTTGAAGTATGGAAAGTTATGAAAAAGCATAAAAAAATGGGAAAATGTTAAAAATGGAAAACGGGGCTTTTCAGAGCTAATTTTTCTTTAATCCCTTAAGACGAATACTTAGCTACTTTTTGAGGTATTTAATCAAGGGGGATTAAGAATCTTAGTTTTCTTAAGTGTTATTTATAACATTACGTGAGGACACGGCAATAGCTTAGTATGGGGGAATTTGGTATGTGCTATTTTACACATACCTTTTACCATATAAAACGAGCCCAAATAACCAAAAACATGTGAAACATACAATGTATATGCGTGTTTTTGTGTTTATGTATGTGCAGGTACCAGATATTAAGAAAAGGACAAAATAAGGACAAAAACGGACAAATCCGAGCACGGGAATGATAAGAGGACGCAAAACCAAGGCCGAAGGCATTCCCATACTTCACGGACCAACCCAGGCCCACTTAATGGGCCAGGTCAGCCCAACTCCTAATCTAAATATGCCTTAGCCCATAACCCTTTTAATAAAAACCTTTGGCCAAAAAATGAATATACCGAGCCCAAATCCAAACAAATATAAAACCAGCCCAAGTCAATACCCATCAAATCCAGTCAACACATATTTAACGGGTCAATAAGTCAAAGAGGTCAAAAAAAATCAGTGTACCTCTTTCTTCTTTCCCTGCCTTTCACTTTTACAGGGCTAAATTGACACAGGGTAAATTCAAGCAAAGTATTCATACTTTCGTTCTTCTAGAAGCAAGTGCTGACACGTCTGACATATGTGAGAGCCACGCTGGCAATCCCAAAGCTAATTATTGGTGGATGAGACGTGTTGCCAATCTAACGGTCAAGATCAAAGGCGTGGAGGGCAATCAAAGAATGAATGGCCAAGATTAGAAGTGGGGGAGCGTCTAAAGGGCTAGAAGGTTCATTTCGTGCCTATAAAGGGAGGGCCTCACTTACTGAATTGAGTATTTAGGGTAGTGTTTTAGTATTTAGCTTATTTAGTTTTCAGCAGCTTATTGTAACGTTTTTTTATTTCATTAAAAAGCTTTGTAACTTTGTTTCTTATCAATAAAAATTAAGTTTCATTAACCTTATGCTTTAATTCTGTTTTTATCTAATTGCACTATGGTTTGATTAAGCTCTTCAACATTCTAATCAGCTCAATAAGCTTTCTAAATAACAAATAAGCTAGCTATCACTCAGTTAAGCCCTTAAAAGCTTAACTGAGCTTATTATAACTTGAACTCTCCCCTAAAACACCTCAGCTTATTAAGGATGATGAACCGGACTTAGATGGGTTCATGGACAATACTAGCTTGTTCTAAACAAGCTAGAGCTTTGTAGATAAGCTCTTTTGAGCCTCTAATTTATCCCTGTTTAGCTGGGACAAAGGTACTCTTCTCTTTTCTTATTTTAGAATAAAACTGCTTATTGCTTATTTCTGGTTAGTGAAGTTCTTATTAACTAATTATATCTGCTTATTACTGCTTATTACTACCTTTTATTGTTATTAGTTGCTTAATTGTAGTTTTATATCTCTTTAGTATGGTCTTTTCATATAAACTAATAAAATCACCAAAAATATGCCTTTAGTTCTAGATTATTAATAAGAGATGTTTGATAGTTGAAAGCTGCTTATTAATCCTAATTCTATCTTGTCAACATCTGGTATCTAAAATATAAGCTAAAAATCTTAATCTTATAAGCTAAAAATGAATCTGAGCTTTTTAAAGGGGTGTTTGGTAAAAGCAGTTCTAACCTAAGTTAGAACTGCTAGAAAGCTTTTAACCCTTTTAGTCAAGTTTGATATTCATTTTGAAGGGTATAGGATTCAGTTTTAAGGTTTATATTAAGATAAATTAGTTTTTGAAAAGTTTGTGATTGGATATAAGAATCTAAGGTCACATGGTTTGATAAACAGCTTAATAGAGTTAGATCTTCATTTGTTGCTTGTTGATGTTGTTTTCTAATTAGTTTGGTGTCCTTAATGCAGTAGAAAATAACCAATAAAAGTAGGCTTTGATCTATTAAAATTTGTCATAGTCTTCCTAGTTTCTTTCAAAAGTTTTGTAAAAGTGCTTTTTCATTAGCAAGTTTTAATAAGCTCTAGTTTGTTTTGTGGTCTGAAATTGAAAGATTAAGCTCTTTGGACATTGAGCTTAATCTGTTTTAGCTTATTTTCAGCTTTAAACTTTATTAGCTAGCTTAAAATTAGGGCTAAACTTTGCAATTTTTCAAGTTACAAAAATATTAAAAAAAAAACTCAGCATGAGCTGATTCTCCTGTCACTTTTTCAAGTCAATTTTCTAGCTTATTTCTTAGCAAAATTTCCTAAAAGTTGTTTTTATGTGTTATTTGGAAGTCAATGTCCATCTGTTTTCAGTTGTTTACCTATTTTATTAGCTTAAGAGGTCTTAAAAATAAGCTCAAAGTTGACCATTTTTATTTGAAAACTGCCATGTCAAGTCCAATAAGTTTTTAGCTTTTAAAGCTTTTAAGCTTATTTCTTTTAGTCAAATCTTTGTCACTTTAGCTTATTAGGTCTAGGGTTAGGGCCTGTTTGAGCTTAATAAGGTTCCTTGTAGCTTATCGAGTCTAGATGATAAAACAGTTTCTACTAAGTGATAAGCTAGTGAAACTGTCTTCCCTTTTGTGCTTATTACGTGCTTATAATTAAGTTTCAGAAAAAGTTATAGTTATAAAATTTGCTTATTTTCATTAGTTCTATAAGCTTGAGCAAAAATGTTTTAAAAAATAAAATAATTTTTCAAAAAGGAAGCCATGGGGGTTGAACCCATAACCTCCCCCTTTGCACACACAAGTCTCACAACACACACGCACTAACCATCTGCCCTTAGGTCTGGCCAAACTGCAGAGGGGTATTTTAGTCTTTTCAATTCGACCAAGGACCAAAAGTGGAACCAAACATTCGAAATACGGACGTTTTTTGCAATATCGAAATTCGACTGACCAAATACGCAATTTGGCCAAACTAAAAGGACCATTTTTGCAATTTAGTTTGAGTAAAAATATTTTTATGGTTATTTATACGAAGTTTTGGTTGCTTCGTGGGTCTTGATTTGATACACCTATTGTTTATTTGATTTGATTATGTGGGTCTTGATAAAGTTTTGGTTTTTGTGGTTATAGCGGCCCGAAGATGGCCTTTGTTTCAAAAAGCACTTCGAGTGCTAACACGATTTTTCAGAGCTTTTCGCTTTAGGTTTTTTCAAGCTATATTTTTCTTACATTCTTCTCATCATAAACGATTTTTAGAATTTTTCTAGGATTTTTAGCTTAAAGTTTAGTATTTTTCATACATTTATTTAGTTGAAAATTTTAAGAAATCATAAAAAAAAAAAAAAATCAAAAAAATAGATTTCTTTTTCTGAAAATTTTCTTTTATCAGTTGAAGGTTTGAATTTAAAATTGCGTGCGTAGGGCTTACATTTGTTATACTTGCTTATGTGCGTTTTTTTTTATTCCGTTAGTGTTTTCGTTGTTTAAATTTCTTAAGGATAGGTCGTTAATTTTCTTTGATGCTTTATGAGTTTTTTATGTGTAGAAATAGGACAGCAAATCAAATTTGAATTATTCCACTGAAGCGATCACAAAACTAAATGATTTTTATTCACACTTCATCGATGGACAAACGACCTGGTTAAGGAGGATGCTCGAGCCGAGTATCGTGTAGTGAGCAGGGTTTTTTTTGTGAGATTTTGTAGAGGTGTCTGATTTCGGCTTTGTGTCTTGTGAGGAGAGTAGGTTGATTTATGTAGGTTTTTATAGAGTCTTGGGCTTTGAGGTTTTTATTCTATAATACGGTTGGTTTAAACGGTGCGACCCATCATGCTCATCTCGAACTCGTCATGCATGATTTTGGCAAATTCATCACACATGTCTTGACAAGTCGAGCCGAATATAATGTCATCGACATATATTTGAACGATGATGAGATTTGAACTTTTCTTCTTAGTAAAAAGAGTGTTATCTACCATTCCCATTTTATATTCATGCTTAATAAGGAAAGCTTTTAATCTATCATACCAAGCTTTGGGTGCTTGTTTAAGACCATATAAAGCTTTCTTTAATTTATAAACATGATCCGGTTTCTCAAAATTAATGAATCCTGAAGGTTGTGCCACGTATACCTCCTCATTGATCAAACCGTTTAGGAATGCACTTTTTACATCCATTTGGAATAGTTTAAAAATCTAAGGCGCTAACATAAGCTAATAGTATCCTAATTGAATCAAGTCTAGCAACTAGGGCATAAGTTTCATCATAATCGATGCCCTCTTGTTAATTATAGCCTTGAGCAACTAACCTAACCTTATTTTGAGAAATGATACCATTCTCGTCTAACTTATTTCTAAACACCCATTTAGTTCCTATGATTGTCATATTCCTAGGTTGTGGAACTAACTCCCATACGTCGTTAGCAATGAATTGATTTAATTCTTCTTGCATATCGACTATCCAACTTTCATTTGCTAAGGCTTCATTCACTTTCTTAGGTTCTATAGTTGATATAAAACAAAAGAGGTTACTTTGGTTTTGGGCTTGTGACCTAAGAGTTCTTTGGTTAAGGTTTCCTATGACATTTTCTAATGGATGGTTCCTAGATTCCTTAATGTTGACTATTTCATCAATCTCTAAAGTTTCATCCATAATGTCGTTTTCTAGGTTTTTCTTTTCGGTGACCTTAATTGCTTCTTCTTCATCTAAGTCATCATCCACCAAGGGTGATGTCTTAGAGGGTGGAGGAGTTTCATCGAATGTCACGTTAAGTGATTCTTCGACTTTCCTAGTGTGTTTGTTTAGGATGATGTAGGCTTTACTATTTTGAGAATATCCTAAAAAGACACCTTCGTATGACTTTGGGTCAAACTTGGTAAGGTAGTCTTTGGTGTTCAAAATGAAGCACTTGCTTCCAAACACTCTAAAATAATCTAACGTAGGTTTCCTACCTCTTAAAAGTTCGTAAGGTGTTTTTCCTAGAATGGCTCTAATAAGAATTCGGTTGAGAATGTATGTTGAAGTATCTACGACGTTACACCAAAAATTTTGTTGTAGCGATTGCTCATTCAACATAGTTCTACTCATTTCTTGAAGTGTCCTATTTTTCCTTTCAACCACGCCATTTGATTGAGGAGTGTGTGGAGCCGAGAAGTTATGTGTAATACCATTGGCATTACAAAACTCTCCAAATTACACCTCATTATCAAATTCTCTACTGTGGTCGGTTCTTATTGACACTATTGAACAACCTAGATGGTTTTGAATTTTCCTACTAAATATTTCGAATTGATTGAAAGATTCGGTTTTGTCCTTAAGGAATCTAGTCCAAGTATACCTAGAGTAATCATCTACTATGACTAGGGTGTAACGATTTCCTTCGTAACTCCGTACGACGGATGGACCGAAGAGATCCATATGGAGAAGTTCTAAGTATCTAGTCATTGAGACTATATTCTTAGCTTTGTGACTAGCGTGAGCTTGTTTTCCATTTTGCAAGAATCATAAAAAAGTTGATCAAACTTAAGCTTAGGAAGGTTTCTAAGTAATTCCTTAGAAGCCAACGATTGAATGAGACGCATGTTTGCGTGACCTAATCTCCTATGCCACAATGTGGAGTTTTCATCAATCGTTGCTAGACAAATATTATCTTTTGGCTTATTTCCTAATTTCATCACATATAAGCCTTTCTTCCTAATACCTCTACCTATGACTTTACCTTCCTTAGTGATTTCACTATCATGTTCAAACTATCATGTTCAAAAAAAGTTACTCTACACTTTTTGTCAACTGATTTGGTCCTATACTTTGCAAATTTAATCCTAAGTTTTGTCAAAATGTTCTACATTATCTATTTTAAGAGAGTCATTGGAAATCGTACCTTTGCCAATGATGTTACCGCGAAGATTACTACCAAAAATGAAGTTACCTCCATTGTATGCCTTGTAAGTGGAGAAAAGCTTTCGGTTGCCCGTCATATGTTTGGAGCATCCGCTATAAATAATATTTGCCGGGATTGCAGTTCGACTCAAGGCAATATATATTTATATAAGACAATATACTCAAACATTCTGGTCCCCAATCATCTCATGGGTCCACAGTTTTCTTAGGCCAAACATCCCTTGCCATTTGACTTTGCAATAGGTTGGGTGGGGATGTGAGAATGGAAGACACCCATTTACACATGCTGTAACTCTTAACGTGGGAAGTTGTTCCAACTTACAGGGGAACCAACAGACACGAGGTTAGTTTTGTCGGAACATCATGTCCTTTTTGGTTGCTGTGTTTTAGGACGAGAATAATTATTATTGACTCTTTTAGGAGGTGATGTTTTTGATCTAAAATTGGGTTTAGAAAAAAATTAACTCCGGGTTTTTGGAAATGGCTCATATAATTGTTCTAACATATTTGTACTCTAGGCTTCGGGAACTTTGGCTTTGTTTACAATTAGGTGTTATGGTCGAGGACCCAAAAAAAGGGATTTTTGAAAAGACATTTGTTTTCTCAGGATCCAGGCGTTGCTGGTGGCCTTCGGTCCCTTATGATTTTCTGGGCCGCATCGGTCATTTAGGGGGCCGCCCATATTTATGGGACCTCCATCGAATAACGCCTTTTTCGTGGAGATTCACAATTTTTGTTTTCCCTTTGTTCTCTAGTTGATGATTCAAATGAATTAAAACCCTTTAACCTAATATTTATCACGGAGGGTTTGTGATTACTTATCATTTTCTTTTAAGCAATGTGTATCTTTTTAAAATTTGTTTAATATAGTAGATTCATCTTTGTGTTTTCATTCTCAATTTTAAGTACATGAAAATTGCACAATCGAGGGATTCAAACTAACATTTATTCTGAGTGTGGACAATTTACCTTTTAATTCTCTAAGCTCATTTTCTAAACTATTTCTAGTAGCTTTTAACTTTTTGTTTTTAGTGATTTTCTTTAGACTCATTTTACATAACTTATCATATTCGTTGTCTAAAGCTATATCATCAATTGATGAGTTTTCATCACTAAAGTAAGATGATTCGGAACATACCTCACTTGATGCGTGAGCTATAAGACACGTTTCATCTTTGAACTTTTCATCATCTTCTTCACCGCTATCGCTCCAAGAGCCTATGAAAAAATCTCTTTGGTTCTTATCTTTCGATGGTTTTAGACATTCTCCAATAAGATGATTTGGGTCGCCACATCTAAAGCATTTTCTATCACCTTTACCATTCTTGTCATCACGACTTATTTGGAATGCCTTTTTGTCATTTCGAGGTTGTCTCACGAATCTACCTCTTCTTTTAAAGAACTTCTTGAAGTCTCTTACATCCATGGCATACTATTCGTCTTCACTACTGGAAGTCGAACATTCTTCATCACTAGATTCTTTTTTAGCCTTTAAAGCAATAGATTTTCTTTCAACTTTTGCTTTGACTATTTTAGAATATTTCTTGATGATCATTTCGTGAACCTTGAGGTTCCCGATTAGTTCATCAAGAGATAGTGATGTTAAGGTCTTTCGGAACTTTCAATTCGCCGTGACCTTTGCTCTCATTAGTATGTAGAGATTAGAAACTTTCTTTAGTAGTTCTTAGTAGTTAACCTTCTTCAGAGCTTTAAGGGGATAGTAATAATTGGATTAAACTATTAAAAGCACTATCTAAGATTCGTCTTCGGAAAGTCGAATTGTTCATATTTGTTGAACACCAAAAAGGTAGATCTTATTATCTTTCGACTTGGCATATTACATTGATGGGGTGATTAACTGAGTTTCCAAATTTCTTTTGCCGTGTTACACCGATGAAAATCTTTCATATTCTTTTCTTGGCAAAAGTATTGTAATATTAACCATTTTTGTTCATTATTTTTCGCAAACGTCTCTTTTTGATATCATCGGTTTGGTTTTTACAAAAAGGGATAACCTCTTCTATTTGGTTTTCTAATTTTGTACAATAGGTTGAAAAATCACCATGGTAATAATCTTTCTATTACCCTAGTTCTTTTGATTTAACATATTGCTCTAGAATTCTATTGTTCCAAATAAATAAAAACCATATGGCTTTCAAGAGTTGGAGGTCTTTGCATTAGATTTCCCTTCTAGATATCTTGTCAGAACTACCACCTCACTAGATCGATCCAAGCATTTATAATAACAATATATTAAAATCTTGTGTGACCTTGCTAATCGATTACCAATTGTGGAAACTAAAAGGGGGGGGGGGGGGCGTGAATAGTTTTCACGTTTGTTTTGAGTTTTTTAAAAGTTTACTCTAAAAAATGTTTAGTTCGGAGTTTTTAGGTTCAATCAAATCAAATATGAACAAGCAATAACTATTCTAAACTCAACACGATAAACAACAATAATAAGGTAAAGAGATAAGAAAAGAAAAAAACCTAACAAGACACACAAGAATTTTATAGTGGTGTCGGGTTTCGAACTACCTCTTTCTCCTACTTCACTTCCCCGAGTATCCGACTCGAAGATTTCACTATGCAACTGCTACCTTTTAGGCGGAGAAGGGAAGAAAACGTTTTACACGTTGCTTACGTTTTTTCCGACACTAAGCTAAATGTCGAGTCTTTTTTAGCTATAACCAATCTTTCAATTCATAATATATTCTCACTACAAGAATCTACACCTATAGGTTCTACAACTATATCTGAAATCAAAAATACACAGGTTAAATACAATAGCGTTTTGGTACTTAGGAGAAAGGAGCGATAGTATTCACTAATTAACATTAGTTTATCGATGAATACGAGTGTTCTTCTCTTGCACTTGAATGAGAGGGAAAAGATTAGAAGAAGAGATTAGATCAACAAGATCTAAGTATGTTAGTGATCAAGATATTTAGTGAGAGAAAGAAGGTTTATAGAGAGAAAGAAATATGACTGGAACAAATAATTTCGTGCAAACGGAATGTTTTTCTTGCTGGGAATGGAAGCATGTATTTATAAGCAGGGATTCCAACGGCTACTCTTGGGGGCTGGTCTCGGCAAGTCCCTTAAATATAATGGGGGCCGCAAGGCCTATAAGGGGGCCGCGCCTTGACTCACGCTCCCTTTTTTGTCTTTTTGTGGGGAATGTTATATCTGGTGTAGAAGCTTCCGTTTTAAGGAGAGAATTTGAATTTCAAATTCAAATTTCAAATTTTATGTTTTTAATAAAACTTTTTATTTTAATTAGAGAATATTTTGTAAATATATTTTTGACAAAATACTTTTGTAGAATTAAAAGTGAGGATTAAGAGAAAAATATTTTTTTGATCACTAATCATGCTTAATTATTTTGTTTGTCCATACCTTAAGTGATCACTAATCTTATAAGTGGAATTTTACATTTGATAATTTGTAAACGTTTATTTTTATTGTAAAACGTTTTTACATTTTGTTTTTATTCCAAAACATTGGAGTTTTGTAATAGCAAAAAATATAAATAACGTTTCTTTAGACATTATTTTTATTAACAATCTTATAATTATTTCATGATATTGTGAAGTGTTGGATGGGATTAGGTTAGTGGATGATTGTGAATTTTGAAAGTGGTTTAAATATATAGACTAGTGGATTTGTGGTATGAAAATGGAATAGATATACTTGGTGAAAAATGTTAAAAATACCCCTTAGGGACAGCAGGGTTGTAACAATAGGTTACGAAACTTTTTGACGAGCCAAAACTTTAAAATTGTGTTATTATATCTTACCATGGTTCCGTGCATATAAAGAACGCTAAAAACAGACTTAAAACGAATAAGTTATGGCAAAAACTAGATTTGAAACAATACCGGCAAAACAGTTCTTCGGCAAAAAGCTGGCAGTTTTATAAATGGTCTTTTTAACTATTTTCGGGTCCGAACCGGCTTAAATATAAAACTACAAACATGTTTCGAATGATTTTTCGCAATAACATCGCGAGTTTTGAGGCCTAAATGTGTATAACGGATGAGAAAAACCTAAGCAAAGTTGGACTATTTTTCAAAAAGTGTTATAAAAATTTATGCATTATTTTTCCTGACATGAATAGTAAAATTATATTTTCGGACATTTTCGGTCCGTTTGAACTATAAAACCTTAGAAAATATTTTAGCATCACTTATATAGTATTTATATGCAGTTTAAAACCTTATAAATACTATTTTATGAATTTACTAATGTGTATATATATATATATATATATATATATATATATATATATATATATATATATATATATTGTCGTTGCAATAATAATAAAAGTGATAAACTTAACGTAAATACTATTTCGATTTATTAAAGTTAAACACAAACTATTAGGTGGTGATATAATGATATAAAATACATCGACTCAATTTATTGCGATTACATTATTCTTATCTGACCTATGAATATATTAGGTGGCATTCCGATTAACTGTTTCGTCATTCATTGTTGATTTATTTTAAATCAATTCCATTACTTGAGGTGAGTCTCATAGCCCCTATTTTATTTGTTTTGAACTATTTTGGAGGAGAATACATGCTCGTAAATTAAACTCCTTTAAATACTCGTTTACATACTTGTTTTCATAGCGTATTTACAAACCCGTTTACATACATGATTTCATAGCATACTTACAAACTCGTTTACATACTCATTTACAAACTCGATTACATGATTGATCCCAAAACTTGTTTACATACACATTTTCATAACTCGTTTACATGATTGATTCCATACTTGTTTTCATAGTGTACTTACAAACTCGTTTACATACTTGTTTTCATAACTCATTTACAAACTCGTCTACATATTCGTTTACAAACTCGTTTTCATAACTCATTTACAAACTCGTTTACATACTCGTTTTCATAACTCATTTACAAACTCGCTTACATACTCGTTTACATACTCGTTTTCATAACTCATTTACAAACTCGTCTACATATTCGTTTAAATACTCGTTTTCATAACTCATTTACAAACTCGTTTACATACGCGTTTTCATAATTCATTACAAACTCGTTTACATACTCGTTTTCATAACTCATTTACAAACTCATTTACATACTCGTTTACATACTCGTTTACAATTACATACTCGTTTACATAACTCGTCTACATATTTGTTTACATACTCGTTTTCATAACTCATTTACAAACTCGTTTACATACTCATTTTCATAACTCATTTACATACTCGTTTACAAACTCGTTTACATACTTGTTTTCATAACTCATTTACATATTTGTTTTCATAACTCGTTTACATATTGTTAGGAATACGAAAAAGTCTCGGTCACTTCCAATTTATTGTTAAGTAGCTCGTAGTATAATATTTGGAAACTAGCTAAGCTAATCGGGTCAACATAAGAATACCCCTTATTGCTTGATACCGGCCACATTGTAAGGGTAGTAAAATTACCCCTCTCCATGCCTTGGAGAGGGTGGTTGGTTCATCTTATACATACACATTTCTTTCTCTTACTAAGTGTTCTAACCCACTCTTTCTCTCTTTTAGTCATCCGTAATTGTATGTTTGATATACTTCAATGTATCATCGTCATGGGTGTTGATATCGTGAGTTTTTTGGTGCGTTTTCATCTGGTGTTTTATCGTTTGGTTTTTGTCCTTTTTGGTCTTTGTTAGTTTTTCAAACACCAACCCGGATTTTTTTGTCTTTAAAGTTGTAAAGTTTATGTTTTTTAAGCTAGGATCTAGGCATTAAGTTAAATAGTTATACAAGAAAAATCAAGGTGGTAAAAATGTCCATAAAAGGGTGTTGTGTTTGGTGGATGTTTGTCAAAAAGGTATGTTTTTTAAGCTTGGGGTTTATGTTTTGAAGCTACCAAAATATGCAGGTATGATGCTAGCGAAATATGTTTCCATACGAAATATGTATGCGAAATATGTATGCAAGCGAATTATGATAGGTTGAAGTTCAAACGATTTATGTCATTTCTTAGAAAAAACCTAAATCCTTTGCATATTTGTTCTATTAGGGGTCATGCAATTATATGTTTGAGTGGTTTGTATTAATTGCGATATATGTACATTGTTACTCAAGCGTAATAAGTAATTGTGCAATATGAAACTGGTCACAATTCTCATTAACCAAGCAAAAACATCTTACTTTGACTTTGTTCCATTGAGAATACATTACAAGTAAACATATTCCTTGAAAAAATTATAGTGACATCTTTTCTTAAGAAACATTACCAGTGAAATATTCATTGTGAGCTTTTACACAGTGTCATATTTCTTGAGAAACAATTAAGTAGTCATATCCTTGAAAATATTACCCCATTTATCCAAAAAGGATTTTTTTTTTACGGTTTGTACTTACTTTGTTAAAATCCGTGAAATAATTGGATTCGCAGTTTTAGTGGAGATAGATTTGTAAACATCCCTTATGGAAACAACAATCTTATTCACCCTTCAACATCAACTCTTATCACATCCTCTTTTATAATTGTTCGATTAAGTTTATTTCTAGCTACAATCACTTCAAGTGTCTACCTTAGCTGAATTTTGATTGGTGCAGGTGCGCAACCAATCCACCTTTCCTTGACAAACCAGATTATGGGAGTCTTGAAAAGTAGTACGGAATCTATAATTCAAGGTAAGGATTAAATGGAGGATAATAACTTTAACTCAGTTGAAAACGATCCCCTTGTCTGGCCTACTGTTGCACTAGAGAATGGCATTGTTAGACTGTAACACCCCCAAATTGGGTCGCAGCGGAATAAGGGTCCGGGGCGTGTTACTTCATAGATCAATAACACAAGATGTATATAGAACGACCAAAAAGTCGTTTAAAATTGATACATTGGATTTAACAAAGTATTTGTTACATAAGCCGAAGCTTCACTTGTTCACTTGTTCAAAATACAAAGATTTCTAGCCCATACAGTTATACAAAATGTAATGCGACAAAATCTTTAAAGCTTGATATCCCAATCAAAACCACCAATGTATCCCTTGCACCTCATGCTTACTGATCCCCAGAAAAACATTGCTTTAAAAAGTCAACAATAATGTTGGTGAATTCATAGGTTTGATAAATCATATATTGTAGGACCACAAGATTTCCAAGTGTCTTTGACTAATTGAAAAAACAGTTGCAGACATCCATATAAATGTAATGATGTTGCCCTAGCTCATGACATGAAGCTCGACATAATATGAATACCATATAAATGGCCTACATTTGCCCCGTGTGATGTTTTTCTATACCCGTCAACATCCTGATGTTCGACATGGTTTTACGTTCGTTTTGCCCCCGTGATAGCTAATCACCCGAAAGGGGAATGTCAATCCCAAATTGATCTATTCTATATCATTCACGCTCTCAATTCCAGTAATGACAGTTCACCATGTCAATGGGCTCAACTAGGGGTTATCGCAAAACTTAGGCAACAAGTAATCATAATTATGGAAACTTTAACCACTTGTGTATAGTTGTAAAACATTGCATGTTTCTCACCCCTAAAAACTTTTGTAATTCAAAAGCATGTTAAAAGGGGGCAATGACTCAACTTAGTGAGCGAATAACAAAGTATGTCACAGTTAATGCGCCACGAAAATCGTCAGATGCAACCTTATTTAATTTAAGGTCGTATAAGTACATGTATTGTGATTTACCACTATCATATATTCCTATATAGCTCATCGTACTATCGTTCGGGCTATCATAATTAAGAGGTCATGTAGTGAACGTATGAGGAGCTAGGACACTTTAAATCGTAAATCCAACAACTCGTCGATACGACACCCGAACGAGGACCTCATTAGTGAATACTCCCTTGTAATTATAGCACTTTGCTTAACTAATACCACATATAGGTCTATATAGTTCAATCACCATCTAATCGTTTTGGTAAAATTGTGTTAAGTAAATAAAAACGTTTATATTTCCCGTTGTAGTAAAACTGGCGTAACTTTCGCGTTTTAAGTCCGGATTTTGACATTTTTCTTTATGCCCACGTTTGTATTAGACGAGTTATCTTAATTTGACATTTCCAAATTTTGACCCTCTCTGATTTAAACAATAATTTTTACTGTTTTCAACACCAGTTATTAAGTTATTTTTATAGTTTTAATTATCGTTTTATTAAAACCCGGGTAACGTAGTATTTGATTCGTTATAAGGCTCTGTTTTTAGCGGATTCTTCGAAGAACGTTTCTCGTAATTGAAAGTTATTACTTATTTATGAGGTTTTCAAAAATATTTATTTTTGTCATAAACAGTTAACTTTATTAAATAGTTTTATAAAAGTATTTAATTGTGTAAACTCGCCCAAAATTCAATTCTAGTTCGGTTATTAATTAAAAAATTACGATTTTTATCATTTTGGAATCTTAAAAATATGTATAATTTGTTTTTAATTTAAAAATACCAAATTGGCTGTTTGAATAATTTTTGATAAAAATGTTTCTTATAAAATCTATTTTACGACTTCGTTTTATTAACGTAATAACTTGTTTTTTAGCGTTAACTATTTCGTTATTTATCCGTTTTGACAAGTTTATTTACCTTTTCGCGAATCATCATGTTGTGTTTGAAATTTTTCTTAAAAATTAAAATAATATGTTGTTACACAGATTTGGACAGGAAACTTGGTTGTGTGCTTTGATTAAGCCATTTTTAACCTTGTTTTTATACTGTACAACTATTGTAATCCTCCATAAAGTATATATTACCATATATATTATCAATCATACATATTAAGAGTCCATTTGTCATTTTAGATGTCCACTTGTTAAATTTATAAGTCAATCCTAATACTGTATAAAACCATAAATTTCTTATTTAACATTAATCACTAGTTTTATTTATGACATTTTTACATAATAACCCATATGGTGTACAAGTCTTCCCATCTTGTTATAAAACCTTATTTTTTAATGTATCATATGACTTTTCTAAAAGTCTTTATTCAATATCATTAACATGTCATTACTTTTCCTTTACTTGTAACATATTATGAAAAACTTTATAAACCCTAATTTGTAGTTAATCATTTTTACACCAAAACAACATGGTACAATACTTTCTCATCCCTTTTAACATGATATTAGCAATATCACAGCATATATAATAGTGTACAAAATGGTCATTACAAGTAAAAACTCTATTTTCATGTTAAAATCCTAAATGGTGATTCATGCTATAATAGAACTAACATATGCATATAATGAAAATTGTAAGAACATAAAGAGTTCTGAGACGACTTTTGTTTGAATGATGATGAAGAAATAGATTGAGCTAAACCTTGTTTTAACTCAAAATCAAAGCTTGCACAATGAGAAACCCTAGCTTTCCTTTTCTTGATTAATGCTTGGAAATGGTTAGCCAATGCTTGCAAATGCCTTAAAATATCTTAGGAAGGATGTATGTAGGTATGTATGGGTTTTATAAAATTTGGTATGGATTTATTACAAAGGGGTGTTTGAGCCATGGGCTTGTATGAGAGCCAAATGAGAGTTTGTTTGATTTTCCTAGTTAAGTGTTTTACTTGTATGTGTTCCTATCTCTAGTATGCATGTTATATGGTAAGTTCTTGGTCTAAAATGATGCAATAGTTGGTCTTATCGACAACTCTTGGTCCTTAAGGGAAGAAAAATATGTCAAAGGCGAACATGTTATGGCTTAGGTGTAATTAGCTAGGTGTTTGTACAAGCCAAGCGGTGTAGTTTGTGTGCGATTGCCGTCCCAATTGGTGTGGTTTATGCGTGGATGGGTGGGAGGGATAACAGGGTTCTGGAAGCCTTTTGATATTTTATCACCTTATTATTAGTTTATCTTATATGAAAGTTACAACTTGTATATTTTCCTAAAAGATGTTTACTTGCATGCATTTGTGCATTGTTTTATTTTCTAGTGTATAATATGTAAAGTAATATTAACTTAGGTAATTTAATAAAACTTTAGGTATTGGGTACAATCGTGGGTATTTGTTGATGCGTAGATTAATTAAAGTGCTTCCGGTTATGCCTAACGCATCTTATCACGAAACAGAATATTATTTAAGTAACAGATGAAAATAATAAGAGAAACATGACCATAATTATTCCTCAAAATAATTATTTAATCTTGAGTGATGTATAGTTATAATCGATTGATGCCCGTTTAAATTGAACACTAATTTTTGGCGTACGCGATTTAACCTAACGTTTATGATTTAAGGCAAACGCGTACAATACAAGAGATACATTGTGGATTTATTGACGACGTCAATGACCCTAAAATACGGGGTATTATAGTCTCCCCCCATTAGATGAGCCTTGTCCTCAAGGCTTAAGACGCGTCACTTGACGACGGTGCGGTCATTGCAAAGAGGTGTGGGTATTTCTTCTTGAATTGGTCCTCACGTTCCCACGTGAACAAGGGACCTCTCTTGAGTTCTAATCGAACCTTGATTAATGGAATGCGGCTTCGCTTCAACCGTTTAACTTCACGGTCCATGATCTCAATGGGTTCCTCGATAAACTGAGGCTTGTCATCGAAATATAGGCCCCATCATACGGAACAGCTATCGGTTCGTACGGCCATGAAATTTTTTCAATGTGATATTGTATATGACATTGTGTACCCTTACTTAGCTCTTCTGGAAGCTTGAGTTTGTAAGCAACCTCTCCAACCTTTCCTAACACCTTGAAAGGTCCAACATACCTGGGGTTTAACTTCCCCCGTTTGCCAAAACGTACGACCTTTCAAGGCGGAAACTACTTTAAGCTTTACTCTTACCCCGACTTGGAATTCCATCGGTTTACGCTTCAGATCGGCGTAACTCTTCTGTCGATCACGAGCGGCTTGCATCCTTTGCTTGATTTGGACAATTCTCTCAGTTGTCTCTTGAATTAGTTCTGGACCGAGGATTTGAGCTTCTCCAACTTCGGTCCAACAAACAGGTGGCTTTGTTGATCGACACTTATTCGACCATAAAGTTGCTGTCGAAATGGTTGCTGCCTTAAGCTAGCGTGGATTAACTGTTGTATATATGAAAAACTCGACCAACGGGAAAATGATTAACCCACCTTTTCCGAAATCGATCACGCAAGGAACGCCGCATACCTCGAGGGTTTTTGAATTGTCCTCTCACTTTGCCCGTCCATTTGTGGATGGAACGCAATACTCATATCCAAATTTGTACCTAAAGCATTCTGAAGTGACCTCCAGAAGTTGGATGCGAACCTCAGGTCGCGATCACAAATGATTGAAACAGGTATTCCATGCCTCGTGACAACCTCCTTTAGGTATATTCTTGCAAGTTTATCCATAGGATCAGTCTCTCTTATTGGTGTGAAAATTGCAGACTTAGTGAGTCGGTCAACAATCACCCAGATAGTGTCGTAGCCTTGCGACGACTTAGGAAGCTTCGTGACAAAATCCATAGTGATGTTATCCCACTTCTATTCAGGTATCTTGGGTTGTACCAACAATCCTGGTGGCCTTTGATGTTCGGCCTTTACCTTAGCACAGGTCAAACACTTGCTAACATAGGTGGCGATGTCGGCTTTCATATTGGGCCACCAATATAGCTTCTTCTTATCTTGATACATTTTGTCAGAACCCGGATGTATAGAATCTTTTGATTTGTGGGACTCGTGCATGATCACCGTCCACAAATCTCCATAATAGGGTATCCAACTCTTGCCATTTAGGCATATAGTTCCATCTGTATAGGGTTCTAACTTTTTCGTCCTAATCGCCTCTGGATTTTTAGCGTTTTCAACCAACATTCCTCCAACATCTTCATTCTTGACGTTCTCTGGTTTTCGTGCTTCAGTCTGAGCATTCAAGATTTGTTTGGGAAGATCCAAGCCAATAGTCATGACTAAGGCTCGAACTCTTAATGGTTGATCTCCCTCCTTCCTTCTTAGAGCATCAGCAACAACGTTTGCCTTTCCCGGGTGATAACGAATCTCACAATCGTAATTAACTGTGCAACTCCATAACCAACGGACATGTCTCATGTTCTAACTCTTTCTGATTAAGATTGTGTTTTTAGACTCTTATGTTCAGTTAAAAACCGTTGCACTTGGTTCCATACAGGTAGTGCCTCCAAATCTTGAGAGCGAACACTACTGCTCCAAGTTCCAGATCATGAGTCGTATAATTCTTCTTATGAATCTTCAGTTGGCGTGATGCATAAGCAATCACCTTTTCTCTTTGCATTAACACAGCGCCCAAACCCTTCTTTGAAGCATCGCAGCATGCGATAAAATCTTCGCTTCCTTCAGGTAAGGCCAGGATTGGTGCACTGCACAACTTCTGCTTTAACAGTTGAAAAGGTGCTTCTTGCTTATCACCCCACTCAAACTTGACCTTCTTATGTGTGAGCTTGTTATAGGTACTGGCGATCTTACGAAAACCCTTCATATGAAATCTCTGGGTAATACCCAGCAAGACCTAAAAATTGACGAATCTCCGTTGGCGACTTAGGAGATGCCCAATCTTTAATGGATTTGATCTTGGCAGGGTCTACGTGAATACCCTGGCTGTCAATTACATGACTGAGGAATTGTACTTTAGGAATCTAAAATTCACACTTGGTAAACTTGGCATACAACTCCCCTTTCTTAAGCAACTCTAAGATTAACTTAAGGTGCTATTCGTGCTCTTGTTTGTTCTTCGAATATATTAGAATATCGTCAATAAAGACAATTAAAAATTTATCCAAATATAGTTTGCACACCCGGTTCATAAGGTCCATGAATACGGCAGACGCGTTTGTCAAACCAAACGGCGTAACTTGAAATTCATAATGGCTGTAACGGGTTCTAAAAGCGGTCTTCGGAATGTCTTCTTCTCGAACCCTCAGTTGGTGATAACCCGACCTTAGGTCGATCTTCGAGTAGACACTCGACCCTTGAAGCTGATCAAATAGATCGTCAATTCTTGGAAGTGGATAACGGTTCTTCACCGTTAGTTTATTCAATTCTCGGTAATCAATGCACATCCAAAACGATCCGTCCTTCTTCTTGACAAACAAGACCGGAGCTCCCCAGGGTGAGGAACTAGGTCTTATAAAGCCTTTGTCAGATAGTTCTTTTAGTTGCTCCGACAACTCTTTCATTTCAGAAGGTGCCAATCGATAAGGCGCCCGAGCTACGGGTGCAGCACCAGGTATCAAATCGATTTGAAATTCCACTTGTCGAGTCGGAGGAAGACCCGGCAAGTCCTCAGGAAATACTTCAGGAAAATCTCGAACTATTGGTACATCCTCAAGTCGCTTCTTCTCCGACTTGTCTTCAACCTCCTTTGTAGTAACATGTGCCAAAAAGACTGGACATCCTTTTAGCATGTATTCTTGTGTTTTGGAGTACGAGATAATGTGTAGACGAGCCTCGTGTCCCCGGTTGCTTCCGTCACCGTGAACAATTAATGTTTCATTTCCCCAGGGGATACGAACGATCTTCTCGGCACACACAATGATTGCTTGGTACTTTACCAACCAATCCATACCAATTATAGCGTCGAAACTACCAAGTTCTACGGGCATTAAGTCTATGTTGAATGGGTGGTTCAAGATATTTAATGTACAACCCCTAAGGATAGTGTTCAACCTAATTATTCTCTCATCGGCTAGTTCAACGTCATAATAGTGATCTAATGCAGTTGGTGTGATATCAATTTAGGAGCTAAATGCAGTGGATACAAAACTTCTATCGGCACCAGTATCGAATAAGATAGAAGCATAGCGGTTGTTTAGAAGGAACGTACCCGTCACGACGTTGGAGTCTGGGTTTGTCCCTGCATGCCCTACCACATACACCTTGGCTGGAGCATTGCCACCTCCAACTTGGTTACCACGGTTGTTGTTGTTCTTCAGCTTGGGACATTCCCTCTTGAAGTGTCCTTGGGCTCCATACTCAAAACAAGTAGGCTTCTGACCCGACCCAGTGCCCCTTTGATGGTTAGCATTGTTAGCATTTGCCGTACTTCTACAGTTATGAGCAAAATGGCCAACTTTGTTGCATTTGTGGCATTTAGGAGCACATGGACCATCATGGTGATAATTGCATTTTGAGCATAGGGGTTTGGATCCCCCATATTGTTTCTTCTCAACAGTCCCTGCAGCATAAGCCCTGCTGGTGTTCTGCCTCTTGTTTTGGTGTTGTTGTTCGTTCTGAGTGTTCCCTGAGGTGTTCTCAAACTTCCTTTTACTCTTTGTCTGGCGGTCAGCAAAAGTACAGATTCTCTTATCCATTACTTCGATTGCCATTTCAATTTCCTCTTGCATTGTCTTAGGCTTGGATGCTACTACACTTCCATAGATCATGTCGGGTAAGCCACTGACATATTTCTCAATCTTGTCAGATTCTTCAGGAAACATTCTACCACACAGCAGTGCCAGTTCCTGAAAATGTTTGTACCCTATCACATCAGTACCTTTCACTTTCAATTCCCACAGTTCGACTTCGAGTTTCTTAATCTCGGTCCTTGGACAGTAGTTGTCAGTCATTTTCTTCTTCAGTTCAGTCCAGGTCATTGCATAAGAAATGTCATTACCAGCAGTCCTAACGTGGGAGTTTCACCATGTTAGAGCATTTCCTAGAAGAGTACAAGTGGAGAACTTGATTTGGTTTTCCATAGAACAGTTGCTTATGCGGAACACAGTTTCCATTTTCTCAATCCATTGAGTCAATTCGACAACTCCTTCTGTGCCTTTGAAATTTATAGGTTGGCACTTCATGAAGTCTGGGTAAGTGCACTCATGAGTGGCTCGCTCGTTTCTCCTAGCACCTGTTCCTGAATTGTGTTTGTCGACGCCATTCGTGTTTGCATCACGTGCTGCCAAAGCGGCAGTAACGCCTTGGTTAATCATTGCCTAAAGTTATGCATTAGTGACATATGTGGTAGTGGTGGTGGTTGTTGCGGCCGGTGTTGTTTCTGGGTTTAACCTCGTGGTCCTTCTCTTTGGTGCCATTTTCTTCAAATCACAAGAAAATATAATACCCGTTAGATTTCATAAAATCATAACCATGACATGACATATACCCAATAAGTAAAATGAGATCACATCACACAGTGAAATGCACAACTGAATTAAAATTAACAATGGTGTAGCTAAATCGACATTCATTCATAATAAATTCGATTACAGACATGACATAATACCACCATTCCATATATAATTGGAAAACATACATGATTGGTTCAGATACAAAATGATCACAACGATTAGGTTACAAGATAAAAGAATATATACAACCTAAAGCCATACTAGCCGGGATTAAACCCGTAATACTTAGTAGGCTGTACAAAACAACTAGCCATAACAGAATCTAGGAATTGCTACCAGCTTCCTCCGATAGCTCTGGCTGTGCAGGACCTTTGGCGGGTCCCTGATATCTCTCGAACTCTGCCATTTGAGTCTAAAGTCTCTTTATCAGCTTCAGTGCCTCTGTGAGCTGCTTTTGCCTCTTGTGATCTGCCGCCAGCATCTCTGTAATCACCGTCTGTATCCTACGGTATGCTGACTGTAACTCTCTAATTTGTGACTGCTGAGCTAACACGGTGGTACGTAGCGACATAACCTCTGCATGCGCAAGATCACTCGCATCTATAGATCATCCCCAAGCCTCTCTAGACATCCTAGCCTCAGTCTACATGAGTCTAGTAGTACGTGCATGTGCACGCCTATCCCTAAACAACATGTTGAGCCGACTAGCCAATAGTTGTCGCCCAGACTGCTCATCGTCTAATCTCTTATAAATCTCATTCGTGTCCTGCCTAACCCTAGTCTTAAACGCTGTCATATGTCGACCCAACTCTATGTCAGTACTAATTGGTGCCCCCTGCAGGGTCTTAACTATCTCATCTCACGAGTCGGTGATCCCATATCCAACATCTCTCTCCGGATCACGTCTGATCTCCCTATCCATAGTAGCTACAAAACTATAGTCTGCCCTAAGACCTCCAGCTGGTCTAGCAGCAGCAGTAGACGAGCTCTCTCCGACCTCGTATGCAGGACCAAGAGCGATACCTAACCTCTTTTGAGGTGGTAAGGTAACCTCGGGTATGTCCTCTCTACGGTCAGTAGAGAGTAAATGCAAGGGTAGTGTCCCTGATGATGGTGCAGCTGGTCTAGTGTGGGAAAGTATGATGGGTGGTGGTAATGGTAGTGAATGGGAAGTAGATGCGGCTTCGGCTCTCAGTCGGATCATAGCAGCTTGATAGACCAACGGACGAATAGGACTAGCAGGTGGTGATGGTATCGGGGGTAGTGGTGGAGAAGGTATCTGGGGAAGTAGTGATGACCATAGGGAGAGTGGTGATGATGGTGGAGTAGATATAGTGAGAAGTCTAGCAACCTATGCATCGGACCATACTGGTGTAGGTACTGGACCTGGAATAGAAATCCTAGCCGTAACACGATATGCAGGGTGTGGTGGTGGTGTGGCCGCAGACTCATCGGTCTTGAACGACTATGTCTCCTCCGCAGATGGGGCCTGATCAGCAGCTGGTAAAGCAACAACTACAGAGTCGGCAGGAGCTGGGTGCTCCTCCTCCTCATCATCATCATCGGCCTCGATGTCCATATCATCATCCTCATCATCCTCTGATGACTCATCCTCGTCATCGCCGTCATCTCCTCCGTCGGCAGGATAATCGACAGGATCCTCCTCAGGGTCCTCGTCGTCATCCTCCTCTGGGTCCGCCTCAGGATCGGACTCCGGAACATAATCTGGTGACTGAGCAGTGGGTGAGGCAGCAGCAGGCAGTGGCTGCTCCTCCGCCGGAAACACCTCATCCTCCTGTGGCATATACTCGGGGTATATCGGCTCTGGAACATAATCTAGTGGAGGTGGTGACTGTGGCTCCTCGGGGCCCGGTATGTAGTCTGGTGATGGTACAACTCCTGGTGATCCTATATCTGACAACTCCTCAAATGTACTGGATATCTCCGTGTATGTGACCCCTGATTCATCTGAATCTGACATGACTGAATCTGAAAATCCAAAATAGCTTATATTAGTATTTAATATAAGACCCTTATAGTAATATACATTTATATCATAACATGTATATCAATCAAGAATGCATCTAGTTCAACCAACTAATGCAACAACTAGTGTATGCATGAATGTATGCACGTATGTATGTCCCGTGTAAACCCCTTTGTATGAATTCGATGTTTGAAAACGGTTATAGTCCAGCAAAAATGTAATGCGACAAAATCTTTAATGCATGATATCCAAATCAAAACCACCAATGTATCCCTTGCACCTCGTGCTTATTGACCTCCTGAAAAACATTGCTTTAAAACGTCAACAATAATGTTGGTGAATTCATAGGTTTGATAAATCGTATATTGTAGGACCATAAGATTTCCCAAGTGTATGATAATGCAACAGATGCAGAATCATATAAATGTAATTACGTTGCCACTACAGATCATGACACTGAAGCTCGACATAAATGAATACCATATAAATTGGCCTACATTGCCGTGATGATGTTCTAACCCGCAACATCCTAATTTTTAGTTTCGACATGGTATACGTTTGTTGTCCCAATTATAGCTATATTACCCCAGAACGGGGATGTCAGCCCCAATTGATCTATTATTTAATTTCGCGCTCACAATCCAGTAATGACAGTTCATGATATGGGACTACAACTGGGTATCGTTAATTTGGAAACACGTAATTCATAATATAAAATTATATCCACTGTGTCAATTATAAAACAGTGCATGTTTCTACCCCAAAATATTTAAAGCATATTCATGTTAATAAACTGAGGTATGAACTCACTTTGAGTGAGCGTATATCAAGTGTATTACAGAAAATGTGGCTGTGCAGGACCCTTAGCGGGTCCCTGCTGTCTCTATAACTCTGTCATCTGAGTCTGTAGTCTCTTTACTAGCTTTAGTGCCTTAGTGAGCTGTACCTTCCTCTTGTGGTCCGCTGTCAGCATCTCATATTTATAAAGTTAAAACGTTTATAAATATACCTTTGGTAAAAATGACATAACTTTCACGTTTCATGTCCGTTTCTTATGTCCATGCTTTCGTATTAAGACGAGTTATCAAAATTTGACATTTTAATATTTTTGACCTACTGGTAAACAGTACATTACTATTCATAACAGTTTATAAAATTAGTTTTATAGATTTATTTATCGTAAAACCTGTAACTGTCGTATTTTACTCGTTTTAGCTCCGTTTTTAGTGATTCTTTCGAGCACGTCTTTGTTATTAAAAGTTCTATCATATTAATGGTGTTTTCAAAATGTTATTTACTGATGTGAACAGTAACTTTTATAAAAATAATTTTATAAAAGTATTTTTATACATTTAAGTGTATAATCTCGCGAAATTCGTAACTCTTTCGTTATTGATCCAAAAATTATGATCCGAATTGTTTTAGAATCCTAAAAATATGTACAATCTGTTAAAAATACTAAACCTCTTATATCAGAAGTATTTGTTAACTTGTTTTTATAAAATTTACTTTTATAAACCCGGTATTAACGTAAAACGTATATTTGCCGTATCTTTTTCGTTATAAAGCGGTTTTTCATGTTCTTTACATATTTGGAATCGTCATGAGATGTACTATCTTTATAAAACATAATGTGGTTGTCACCATACACGAACCAAAACAGCCCCTTTGAAATCAATGCGTATACTTGTTTTATATACTTTTCAACTTAGTAACTTACCACAAGCCTTTTATAACCAAATATATCATATGTAGGAAGCAAAACGGGTCATATTAGGGTTTCAAAACGTAAACGCGTGGGTTTTAAGTTCAAATTCCTTCATTAATCAATAAAGTAGTTATTTTAACCTTAGAAAGCATGCCATAAGATTATAACAAATATTAACCAATTATAACATTTAGTTTTAAGAAAAACGCGAAATTAGGGTTTCGGGTGTACGGTTTTGATCCCAAAATGGAAAAATGAATCATGAATGGAGTATATGAAACTTTAACAAAGTATATCTATGATCATATGAACATTAAATGGGTGTATGTAGCAAGAAGTAGAACAATACACAAACATGTGTTTAGCTTCAATGATCAAAAAATGGTGGAAATGGGTCGTTCGGGTAGAAAATTTCCACTCGTACGTCCTTGTATCTTGTTCCGGGTCTTCAAATCTTCAGGGGGGAGAAGATTAGCCTTTCTTGAACTTCTTTAATGATCCTAGGATCATATGGGAGCAAAGTATTGCTGCCTTATGGGTTTTAGAGATGAGATGGGTGGTGCGAGTTTCAATGAAGACTAGAGAGCTCTACTTATACTCAAATGAAGCATAGATGACTAAGGAAGCTTTGGTTCTATTCTTAGACATATGGAGCAGCTAGAGGGTAACTAGGAGAGTCTATATGGTGATTTGTTAAAGCTAGAAACTATACTGAAGGTGTGGATGGCCTAGATGGAAGCCACGGCTGATGTATGGGGGGCCGGGGGGGGGCAAAACATGCACATGGTCCTTCATTCCTTGACCATGAGGATTCAAAGCTGCCTTAGTAACCGCTACTATGAATCCTAGAAGGGTTCTTGGGGGTGGTAATTTGCACATGGTAGCATTTTTAAAATGGTTTAAAATGAATATGGAAGTGGTTCGTCAGTTATGGCTTGACGTGGGTTCAAGGGTTTTCCAAGGTACATTGTTTTTTTATAATGCTTAAGATAGATAAATAGGTTTTAAGGTCTGGTATTAAAGTAATTAGCAAAGATTAGGAATTGGTTTTTGGGTACAACGGTTTAAACGAAAGAAATGGGGTCACGAGGCATGATTAGGGCAACGTTTTAGGTTTTCTTTACTTCTTGGTTTATATTTTGCATATCTTGAATAGAAAGATGGAATACAGACCCTAAAGCTAAATAAAGTATTATAAATTAAGTTGATTGTTGGTTTTTAGTTAAAATGGGTTGAAATTGAAAGAATAACCGTAGTCTTGGAATTAGGGTTCATATAAGGCTTTTTTGGGGTTTTCTAGCTTTGTAAATCTTGTATATTGTCAAAGTAATGATGGATAATAATGATAATGGTTAGTAAACCTCATTTATGGTTTACAATGAATCTGGTTGGGGTTACTTGATAATGAGAATGGTCAAGAATGATAAACGGGTTAAAATCCAATTATGCATAATTAGGGTTTTCTGGATTCGTTCTTTGTGTAATTTTGATGTAGAATGATAGAAAATGATAATGGATTTATGATTGAGAATTGGGAAATTATAGTTATTAAAACTTATTTTAGTATTGGTTTAGTTTTACAAATGGATAAAAAACAAAGAACAAGTCTTGGTGTTAATGAAACAAAGCTCGGGTTAGGGTTTCTGACTTTTGAATTAGGGTTTTAAGAGTAAAAATGTGTATGAAAGTTTATGAATAGAATAATTTGGGTTTAAATATTGTATATTGTGTGTAGTAGCTTGTACACAAGTGATGGTGAAGAAATTAGAATGATAACGGAGGTAAAACGGCTATTTTAGAGATCATGCTTAATGAATTGTACATTGAGCTTTTAGAGACTTGTACTTTGACTTGAAGAGATTTTATATTTCAAATGAGATGTTATATTGCTTGTACATATGCTTTAGTGGCTTGTGCATTCACTTTAGATATTAGTCATTCATGGAATTAGGGTTTAGAGATATACGATAACGGTTTAAAGCCCGTTTAGATATAACGTTGCGAATAGTACATTATAGGAATAATGTACCTTGTAATAAGAATATGATGATATTGACTTGACATGTTATGATATTTGCTTGACATATATGAAGACAGGATTGCCATAGATAGGTTGCGTGAGCTTGTCTACTTTAGTTATGACATACTGAGATATATAAGTAATGTAATAAAGCGAAAAATTTCCCCGTACAATTGTGATAATAGTAAAATAGGTTTTGCATTTGATGAAAATTCTTGGGTTGTTATAGTCTCCACCCCTTACAGAAATCTCGTCCCGAGATTTAGTTGAAAGTTGTAGTGGTATCGTTTAGAGATAGGTACTGGGTATGAATTTAGGTTAATCAAGGTCACAAGTTCACGTGTGTGATGCATTTATAATTATGTTGCGCACCATAATTATAATTACCTCCTTTCACACGTCTACTTATTTTCAAGATCATACCTCTTGGTGACAGTCAATAGAATTTCTCTAGATTCTGGTAGAATCTGGGTGGATGGAATACGTTGCGCTACTCAGATCGTAAGGAATCGTTATTCATTAACCTTTAAAAGTCAACATCGAATAAGAATGCTATCACAAGTCTTTGTCAAAATTTTCATACCTAGTGGTATTGAAATCATTTGACATTGTATAGATTCTTGTGTGTTTCCTTGTTATTATGTTGCAGAATATAACAGAGAATTTTAGAATACGGAGATCATGGAATGAGTAATGTCAAGGAATGATTATGAATTTGTTAGAGAGTTGCTAATCACGTGAGATACAGATTTTGAAATGAATAGATGATGAAGGTAGTAATGAAGGTAATAAGGATAATGATTAAGGGATTGTTTGTACAAACGGATTAAAAGAAACTTGTTTGTACGTATGTTATATACTTAAGCCTACTTATTTATAATTAGTCACTTACAAAAAGAAGCGTCCAACTCCTTGTAACTGAGAATTTATAAATTCATAGTTCAGGGATTTATAATTTCCTTATTCAAATGAAGAAGTGACCTAATTCATTTCAATAAGATGATCATAAATCGTCTTACCTAAGCATAAAAACATGATATGGTAATAAATGATTACATAATATTGAGATGTTAATTGTACCGATGCCCATATAATTGAGGATGAAAATTTATGTTGCAAAGGTATGAGGAGAGTATTTAGAGTTTGAACATAATAGAAACTAAAAATATGTACAATCTGCTAAACATACTAAACCTCTTATGTGAAAGTGTACAAAACAATGATCATAAGTAAAAATCCCTTTTACATGTTTAAAAGTATCCTAATAGTGATTTTGCTACATAGAACTCATATATACATAAAATCATGAAAAATAAAAGTTAAGGGCTTTTAGATAACCTTATGATGATGTAATATGGCATACCATAATATCTAAACCCTTGTTTAGATATAAAACCAAAGCTTACAAGCTTAGAAAACCCTAATTCCAATAGAAACCCTAATCTTGCAATAACTTGCTTAAACCTTGCAAATGCTTAACCAACCCTTCAATACATCTTAGGTTATCATAGGGATGATGTGTGAATTCTTGTATGGTCTTATAAAATCAAGCTATGAAATATTTAGAAGGGGTGTTTGTTGCCGTGGGTATGTAGGAGAAAAAGGGAGAGGATTTTTGATTTTTGTTAAGTGTTGAGAGAAGTGTATGTTATCTTTTAGCATGAATGACTTATATGTATAAAGGACTAGCCAATTGTATAAAACAAAGACCAAAGACCATATGGTTAAAGAGAGGGGTGGCAAGATGAGTGAAATGGGGGTGACTAGTTATATATCTTGGATACTAAAAGTAATACTCATATTTTTATGAAAGTATAAGTTGTAGTTTCTTTTATTAAGTGTAAGACTTGTAATTTAAATTTCTTGGTTTGCTTCCTATATATATGGGACGTCACATATATATAACCATAGGTATAGTTTTATAAAAACTTTGAGCATTAGATAAAAACATAGGTATTCGTTGAAGCGTAGACTAATTATGGGGGTTCCGGGTATGCCTAAACGTAATTTTATCGCGAAACGTAACCAATTTACGTAACCAATAAAATAAGATGAACAAAGTTAATAATTATCCTCAAAATAATTACTTAACACTTGCTTGATGTAAACATTTAATTGTTTGATGCCCGTTTACATTGAACCATAATTTACGATTTAAAGCAAATGCGTACAATACTAAAAATACATAGTGAATTTATTGACGTCGCAAATGACCCTAAACACGGGGTGTTATAAGAATATACACCATACTGACCATGTTTGATTAGGGAGACTGATCAATCGATGTTCAACATGCCTAATTCTGCTTTCAGTCTGGTTAAAGTAGGTTCATCTAAGGGTTTAGTGAAGATATCAGCTAGCTTCAGTGGGGATGAAGTGTAATTCAATGTCTCTTTTAAGGATATGATCCCTGATGAAATGATATCTTATATCAATATAGAGTGAAGTACTAGATTGTTGGATATTGCAATGGCACTGGTGTTGTCATAAAAGATGGGTACCATTTTGTAATGGATATCATAGTCACTAAGTTGACTTTTCATCCATAGAATGCTTGCACAACACTCAGCAATAGAAACATATTCAGCCTCAGCTAAGGATATAGCCATTGACTGCTGTTTCTTAGCACTCTAACAAACTAGTTTTCCACCAAGGATTTGACAGGCACCTAAGGTGCTTTTTCTATCCATATTGCAACCAGCATAGTCTGAGTCTAAGTATCCTTTGAGATCAAAGCCTGAACATTTTGGATAATATAGACCAAGGGTAGGAGTACCTTTTAGGTACCTAAGGATTCTTTTCACAGCGGTTAGATGTGATTCTTTTAGGCTAGACTGATATCTTGCACATAAGACTGTGGAGAATTGGATATCAGGCCTTGTTGCAGTTAACTACATCAGTGACCTAATCATTCCTCTATATGAGGTCTCATTGACTGGTTTTCCAGCAAGACCAGGACCTAATCTCTTTGGAGGAACCATGGGTGTTTTCACTGAGGAACTATTAAAAATTTCATATTTCTTGAGTAGGTTCCTAGTGTACTGTTCTTGACAAATTGAGATTCCTTTGTCATCCTGCTTGATTTGCAGTCCAAGAAAGTAGGTGAGTTCTCCCATCATACTCATTTCAAATTTCTTTGTCATCAGTTTCTCAAACTGTTTACAAAGTTTATAACTTGTTAAGCCAAATATGATGTCATCTACATACACTTGAACAAGGAGAACATCTCCTTTTGATTTATAGATAAACAATGTGTTATCTATTCTTCCCTTGGTAAACTTATTTTGAATAAGGAAAGTAGAGAGAGTCTTATACCATGCCCTTGGTGCTTGTTTCAGTCCATAAAGGGCTTTGCCAAGTTTACAGACATAGTCAGGGAACTCACTACTTTCAAAGCCAGGAGGCTGTTTGACATAAACTTCTTCTTTCAGTTTACCATTCAGGAAGGCACTTTTGACATCTATTTGGTAAACTTTGAAGTTCATATATGTGGCAAAAGCAAGAAAGATCTTGATGGCTTCCATCCTTGCCACTGGTGCAAAGGTTTCATCATAATCAATTCCTTCTTCCTGACTATAACCTTGTGAAACCAGTCTTGCTTTGGTTTTGGTGGTTGTACCATGCTCATCTTTCTTGTTCATGTACACCCATTTGGAGCCTATAGGTATTTTTCCATTTAGGAGTGACTTATGCGACTCATGCATAATTAAATCCCTCAATCCACTGAATCGCGTCATCCAAACACTATTTCCAAAATAACGTGTTCCATCAGGGCGAAACTCGAATATTTGCTTAATCAATCTCCCTAAATTTTCGGCCTTCACATTCTTCTTCTTCATTGCTTCCTTTTGAGCTTTAAGGGTTTGCTTAGGTAGATCATTATGAACAATCATCATCAAAGCTCGAACATGTAATGGCTTAATCCTTTCCTTGCGACTTAAGGCGTCAGCCACAACATTCGCTTTTCAAGGATGATAACGAATCTCACAATCATAATCACTTAACAACTCAATCCAACGACATTGACTCTTGTTTAACTCTTTCTGATTCAAAATATATTGTAGATTCTTGTGATCGGTGAAAACCACACACTTCGTTCCATACAAATAATATCTCTATAACCTAAGAGCAAAAACAACGGCTCCCAACTCTAAATCATGAGTAGTGTAATTCTCTTCGTGAGTCTTTAATTGTCGGGAAGCATATGCTATCATCTTTTCTCGTTGCATCAACACGGCTCCATAACCCTTAAGTGCCGCATCGCAATAGACCATGAAATCTTCCGTTCCTTCGAGCAACGCTAAGATCGATGCACTACACATGTTAGCCTCAAATATTGAGTCGAACAAGGAAGTTCGTTCATTAAGAATATTAGGTCTCGGTCATTCAATTATGTAACGTTGTAATAGGCTAGAACGGGTAAACGGGCTCGTTTATGTAAGCTAATTGGTCACGTGTATCGGGCGAAAGCCTAAGTAATCCCGAGCCCGGCCCGTAGAAATACCATAGGCATGTAAGCCTCATGGTTTAACTATAAATACCCATCTCTAATGATAGAGAGTGTGTTGGTCTTATTTGTAATTTTCACTTGCAAGTAAATCAACCATTCTCTTTCATTTCTCTCTCTTGTTTCTCTCTCTAACTTCTCTTTAAACTTCTTCATATCTTCTTTCTTTTCTTCTTGTTTAATTCGTGTACTAAGTAATGAAGTGATGTAATTCATGGGTTACCGACATTTAGTATCAGAGCCTCGGGTAGATTAGTGATTTTTTTGTGGTAACAAGCTAAAATCATGGCTTATTTTGGTAAATAAGCTCACGGCTCAAAAAGCTTGGAGCCTTTTGGTTTGTTAAGCTCTTTCTTTTCTAGATCTAATTATTAACAGCTTATTGTGTCTCAAGATCATGTCTTAGATAAGCTTATAGTTAGATTTTTAAGCTTTAAAGGATTCGGCTTATTTAAGTGTTCTAAGTGGCGATTGGATCTAATATTAAAGATTTACAAGGCAAAACGTGGTAGTTTGTGTTTAATCTTCTATTATACACTTAGTTTAAACACTTTTGAGCTTATTAGAGTTGGTAAATAGCTTATTTGGCTTATTTTTTTGTTATTTCGATTTAAGATTCAAGGTGGCGATTTGTTGTTTAATAGTATTTTAATTGTGGCGGTTTGAAAAGGAAAGGGACGTGTTTGTTTGTTTTCTAAGCTTGGGAAAGAAAACAAAATGATTGAAAGTGACATAGTACTTGTTTTTAACCTTTTATGCAGCGGTTTGATAAAAATTAAGTGGCGGTTTGCTTAATTTTTTAAGACAACGGTTTACTAGTTTATATAAGCAGTGGTTTGATACAGGTACAAACGAAGAACTTTAATCTTGGCCAAAAAGAAACGTTACTCTGTCCAAAATTCACCATGGCAGCGGTTTGATAATTTTTCTAGGCAGCGGTTTACGTTTTTGAGTAAGACATCGGTTTGAGAAAGTTATAAAGGGGCAGCGGTTTGCTAAAGTTAAACAGGCGGCGGTTTGCTGAAAATCATAACAGGCAGCGGTTTGAAAAAATCTTAACTGGCAGCGATTTGAGATTATTAAAGACAGCGGTTTGTTCTAATTTTAGACGGCGGTTTGATTAATTTATTTAGCAGCGGTTTGATTATAATATTGGCAGCGGTTTACTATTTATTATAGGCAGCGGTTTGATTGATGTTTGCCGGCGGATTGGTGATCTTTTGGTGGCGGTTTGCCTAATTTCAAACAGAACCGAATTTAATTTTCACTTAACTCAATTTCGGTAATTCAATTTCGGTAAAAGACCAATTTCGGTGAACTTCAATTTTGGACAAAACGGACCTTGAACTTTTAAAAACAATTAATTAACCTTAACAAACAACGAACCGCAATCCCAATCAAGGACATAAAAGACATTTAATTCACAACAAACAAACCTTAATCTCAATCAATTTACATTCACGGTTTTTCTATTGATTTTGTAAAATCCCGCAACAGACTCAGTTCTTTTCTTAGTTTTAATCATAGACTTGTAAAATCCTGTGGATGTTATTGTACTCATATTACCATAACTTCAATCACAACACATCTACTTAACATCCTACAATCATTTTCACTTCATAATTCAACAATCATTCATCATGACTACTCCAATTGTAACTTCCATGACCGACAGTCAAATGCATAACAACATCATGGCAGCTGGTTCAAGGGATCATCCACCAATGCTTGCAACGGGATGATATGCACAATGGCGATCACGTTTCTTAAGATACATTAATACAAGACCAAATGGTTATGCCTTAAGGAAATGCATTCTTGAAGGTCCTTACACTCCTACTGTCATAATTCCAGCTGTACCTGCAACAGATAATTCTCCAGCAATTCTTGAATGAACAATAGTTGAGACAATCCTGAACATGTCTCCTGAAAACAAAGCTTATTTTGAATCAGAAAAGGAAGCGATTCATTTGATATTGACTGGAATTGGAGATGAAATATACTCAACTGTTGATGCATGCAAGACAGCTCATGAAATATGGGAAGCTATTGAAAGGTTACAACAAGGTGAATCCCTCAACATTCAAGATGTCAAGACAAACTTATTTTAGGAGTTTGGAAAGTTCACCTCTCACGATGGAGAAACAATGGAGTCATACTACTCTTGGTTTTACAAGCTGATGAATGCAATGATACGAAACAACTTGACAGTTTCTACGATGCAAGTCAATGTTCAGTTTCTTTAACAACTTCAACCATAATGGTCAAGGTAATTGTCAAGCAACAACACAAATTGGATGAAGTTTCATATCACAAGCTATTTGACATTCTAAAACAATATCAAAAGGAAGTTAATGAAATTCGTGCTGAAAGAATAGCCAAGAATGCTAATCCATTAGCACTTGTTGCTACTACTCAACCATATCAAGATCCTTATTATCAAGCACCAAAGTCTCACAAATCAAATGCACCAACATCAAAAGCATCACTTCCAACCAAATCTCATGCAACTACAAGACACAAAGGCAAAGCGATAGTTAAACCTATAACACCTCCATCTGAGTCAGCTTCTGAAGAAGACAGTGATCCTGAACAAGCTTAGAAGGATAAGGAAATGCAGAAAAATTTGGCACTCATTGCAAATTATTTCAAGAAGATCTACAAACCTTTCAACAACAACCTCAGAACTTCCTCAAACACCAAAAACAAGAATGTGGATACTACTTTAAGATACAAGAATGACAATTAGACATGACAGTTTGGGAATCAGAGGACAATGACTGTTGTTATGGTTAGGGAGACTGGCATGTGTTTAATTACACATACCTTTGCCCACTAAAACCGGACATAAATGACTAAAAACGTACCAAAAATATATTGTATTTGTATGTTTTGCATTTGTATTGTGCAGGTAACGGATATCCAAGAAAAGGACAAAAATCAAAGCCAAAACGACAAAACCGAGCACGAGAACGGAAAGAGCGTAAAGAGAAGTCAAAATCAAAGCCAAGTCAAAAAGTCAAAGTCAACAAAGTCAAGTCAAAGTCAACCCCGGGAAGTGGATTTGGAAAGAGCATCGAAAACCGAACCCGAAAACCTAAATTGCCAAAAGTGGGCCCACCCGTACCCACCTAGTGGGCCCGGGAAAGCCCACTTATACCTTATAAACCTTAAACATAAATAAAAGCCCAAGTCCCTTTATTTTTATACCCGGCCCAACACAAGCCCAATCCCATACCCCTGTTAACACCCCCGTTTTCCCAAATGTTTATAACCTTTACCCCGTTAGTCCTTTAAGGACTAACAGTGCAAACCCAACCCAAACTCCAAGGACCAAAGATGCACCAAACAAGGACTTTCCCTGCAATACACTTATACACTTTCAGGGACCTTTCTTGCCATTTCCCAAACTTCAAAATGGAACCCGGGAACACTGTACATCTTCTTCAGTTACCCTGTCTCCACTACCCGCCAAATTCACCCCAACACTGTTCCCCTTTCTTCTCCACTTTGTCTACACACCCCACACCTTATCCCACCAATTGCCACCTTGGCAATCCCTTGCATTTCTATTCGTCAAGGATTGAGGACAAAAAGATCAAGGGTGGAAATGACATGACTTGGACACTACTCAAATTGGATGGCTAGGATTGATTTGTGACCTCTCTCACACAAGAAACACAGGCTTGAGCCCTCTCAGCAAAGAAGCACACCTCCTAGAATCTTCCTTAGTTTAGTATAAATAGGGTTCATTTGTAAGCCATTTGGCAGTAAGTTTTTCTTAAGTTTTTTTACCTAGTTGTAATTTTCAGCTTATTTTTATTGTAACTTTTTAATATTGTAAGGTTTTCTTTATGAATCAATGAAATTTAAAGTTTTATCTTAAATCCCGTTTTACTCATTTGTGTTTAAAAGCTATCAAGAATCTTGCATAAGCCTTTTATAAGAACTTATTTAATCATATTGTTAAACTGTTTTCATTTATATATAAAGTTTTTAAGAAAATTTTACAAAAACAAAAAAAATTTATCACCCTCAAATACCACAGCTTAATGGATGATAAGCCAAATTTGGATGGGCTTATGGACACTACTAGCTTATCTTTGATAAGCTAGAGCTAGTAGATAAGCTCTTTTGAGCTCATTTGCCCTGTTTTGAGCAAGGGCCTTTGTAAGTTTCCTTTTTCCAAGTTTTTAGCTTATTTACTATTCAACTGCTTATTGTGCTTATTATTTGCTTATTGCTGCTTATTTATGCTTATTTGTGTTGTTGATTGCTTATTTATGCCTGCTTATAGTTTAGATATCATCTGTTTAAGTTTTCTTAAATTCTGTCTTAAATAGCTTATAAACTTGCATAATCTGTTTCAGCTTATTTGAGTGCTTATTTGTTATTGAGAT
>BQNB010022301.1:0-63163 GCA_026074375.1 Tanacetum coccineum | reverse complement strand
TTTATTTTTCCAACTCGGGCTACTGGTAGGGAGTCATTGAACCTATTATTGTCAACAAGCCCTTCTATTAGTTTCTCATTGATCCCATGCTTCAGGTAATATTTTATGGGCTGAGAGCTGGGTGCTTCTACTATTTCTTCTTTCTTAGCTTTTTTGATTGGCTTGTTTTTGGTCTTATTTTCAGTTCCATTCCCTGTCTCGGCTTCCTTTACTGACACCTCCGTTTCTGTTCCGGTAGACTTTTTAATGTCGTCGCCGGTTACTACGTCATTATCATCATTCCTATCTTCCTCCCTTCTGGTGAGAGAGATAGAGTTTACGTTTTTGGTGACGGGGGATTTGGCCTCTTCTCTGATTAACACTTTTTCAGGAGCCCTGCTAGTTGTGAGTTCTTTAAGAAGCCCTAACATTTCTGCCATCCTATCATTTATCTCTTCTCGCTGTTTGAAAATGACGTTCTCAAATCTTTCCATCCTTTCAGTGTGTGCTGCCATGTAGTCCCGTACTCGAGCTTCGAAAGTAGTTCCTAATGCATGAGGCTGAGGGATTGGGCCAGTACGTTCGCGAAAAGTGAAAGGGCTCTGCTTTGGTGGTTCATTCTGGTTTCGCGGGCGAGGGTTTGAGTAGACCGCTTCAGCATAAGCTTGAGGGACGTGTGTTGAGCTCGGTCTGGGCGTCGGTCGTAATCCCTTTAGTAAGAAATTAATCTGGTCTTCGAGCTCAAGCAATATTTGGTCAGGTATTTTTGAGGTGGGTTGAGGTGCAGAAATAACTTTGATCGGTTTGACGAATTCTTTTACGTCATTCCAACCCTTATGGTAGTAGAGGGCGAGGTTCTCAATGATTTTCCAGGATTCGTCGGGGTTCTTATTGCGGATTTTTCCGCCAGCGGCGCGGTCAATCTCGCACTTAAGATGAAACGGGACATGATCATAAAAAAATCTGGATTTGAAGCCATAATGAGGGACTTTTCGTAGTAAGTCCTTGAAACGAGTTCATGCTTCAGATAGAGATTCTCCATGATGTTGTTGGAACATGAGGATATCATTGCAGAGTTTTGCGGTTCTTCCTGGTGGAAAGAATTGAACAAAGAAACGAGTAGTAAGATCCTCCCATGTGGTGATGGATACTGCTGGAAGACGTTCAATCCAATTGCTAGCTTGATCGCGAAAGGAAAATTGAAATAAACGCAGGCGCATTCTTTCCCGGTTTTCACCGTTAAGGTCAAGTGAGTCCACAAGTTTTAAGAAATCCTTGAGGTGTTGGTTTGGATCCTCGGACCGAAGTCCGTGGAATGAGCATCAGTTTTGCACCAACCGGATGGTGTCGGATCAAAGAGGTACCACGTTGTTCCCTACGGGGAGCTCAATGGTATTCCTGTAGCCCTCGTGGCTAGGTTTGGAGTAATCTCCAAGAGTACGGATAGGATTCGCATCTCCTATGGTGGTTGAAGAGAATGGATTACGAAACAATTAACACAAAGAAAAGATAGACTACAAGAAAGCTAATATACAGAATTAAATTCTTACTTGAAAGGATTCAAGTGAGTAGAACCTAGTTAAACTATGATCAAAACCTAACTATTCCCCGGCAGCGGCGCCAAAAACTTGATGTAGATGTCGTAGATGACTTCAGCAAGAAGTTTTACAACTCCCTAGGCAGTGTACCTAATCGTTGCAGTGTAGTATAGGCAAGACTCGGGGGTTGTTATCGTTTTGTAGGGGAATATGTTGGGAAGGCTTAATCACGGTCTAACAGAATGTTAGGGGTTGAGAGAAGATTTTTTTTGTATTTTTATATTTATAAGAAAGCAGGTAAATCAATGCTTTCAGAGGTTAGTTTGATTAACTAATTAATATCTAACCTACTGGTGATAACTTTACGATAAGCAAATGTATTTACCTAATCATGCACTACTCCTCAGATTGCTTCTCCTAGATCCGTTGCTTTGTCACACTTGTGATGATCTGTGTAAGTATTTCCTAGGTTATGAACGGATTACACGAACCAGCCGTCTATTTAATATTCCGTTAAGGCAACGCACAAGTAAGGTAGTATAATGACTATTACAAGGCCCATAAGAGTATATTAAATGCATGTGAAATAACTTAAGAGGGATCAACCATATAGTGGGTAAGGTAGTATGAAGACTGTTACCGATGGTATCCTTTCTACACTACTCGCGTGTCCCTAGACATATCAACAGCGATACAGACAAAAGCTGGTTTTCTAAAGCCTAACGCGCACATTCATCAACAAGAAGCAACATCAAAAGAATCTACAATCTAAGTTTCATGCAATCATAGATAAATACAAAGGAGGGTTTAGCCTCGCATGTTATAAAGAAAGCAAGAAGATAAATTAATCAAACAACACAGACATATTGAATGATTAATGATGAATAACCTTACTTGATTAAAACATGGATTCAAGGTAGTACAATAGGGTTTTGAGGCCCTAAAAACGACCTATAAATCTCCTAAAATGACTAGGGTTCGTCTCCCTAGGGTTATACAAAATTATCCCAAAGTTACACACTAAAACCCTAAAAACGGATTTATATTTATAGAGATGTCGACGCGACGGCGTCGCTTTGTAATCCAGTCGCCGTCGCCAAGTAAACGATTCTAGATCCTCTTTAACTCGTCCACGTCCTGACGCCATCGCCAAATTCCTGACGCCGTCACTAGATAGATCACGACGGCGTCGCTTTATGCTTGCGACGCCGTCTTTAGCCACTGTTTGCATAAATCTTCAAGAGATTTGGTGTAGGTCTGTAATCTTGTCCGTTTCTTCTCCAAATGAGCCCAAGTCACGTGTATTTCCTCAAAAAGCCATCCAAGTGCTAAAAACCTAAAAACAAATGATTAAGCACGTAATTAGGGCATATTTACATGATTTAAGGGGTTAAATGACCCCGAAATAGTGTATAAAATGACACTTCATCATCTTTACATCAAAATTTCATTTCTTTCTGCGACGACAACAAACAATAACAACAAGGGTTCTATATCTTTGATTTCTAGCAAGATATAACTATTTCAAGATCATCTTCATTCATATCTAAGGTATTTCCAAGAAGGGTTTCTTTGATTTCAAGGGTTATTCAAGATTTCATAAGTTAGGGTTTTGGTTTATTTTTGCAAGATTTGTTATCGGGTTTGAAGATCTAAGGTTCCTAAGCTAGATCTTGTATTTCTTTCTTGATTCTTCACACCTTGTAAGTGTGTTATTGATCTTTCTCTTATTTCTTTCTTTTCTTATGATCTTTGATCAAGTTTATAAATATATGTCCGTGTTGTTTTGAAAACTTTTATGAAAAGAAGTGTAAATAAGTTTGTGAACCTTTTAAAAATGGAAGTATCTTGATATAAGTTTTGTTAGTTGGTAAGAGTGAGTGAGCTTGTGGGTTGCAACAAAGATAATGATGGAACTAGAATAGATTTAAGAGTGATTTTTGTTTATTGTTTTAGTAGTGAACGGGATTAGGTTAGTATAGGCACTATTGTGAAGTTTGGATGGATTTTAGAAGCATTTATGAAAAATAAGGTTGTTGATCCGATTTTGTATTGAGGTTTTGGGTAACTTAAAAATGTTTTTATTAGTCAAGAAAGTAGTTTTTAGAAAGCTTGTTTCGAATAGATAGATTTTCATATATCGAAGACTAAAAACGGATTTAAAACGGCCAAGTTATGACGAAATGAATTTTGAAACACTTTTTAGAAAAATAATTTATAAGGTTGCTGATTGGAATTATAAAAGGGGGTTTCAGACACTTTCGATTTGATTTGAGCTTTTAAAACATTGGTAAAACGTATATAGACACTTGTATATTAAGTGGAAACTTTAGAAACGTCACAAATATATTATCGGGATTTCTAAAACGGGAAACTTCTAACAATAGAAACTTTTGGTATTTATTAGCGAGGCGGACTTAAAATGTAGGCATTTAGTTATCACTAGTGCGTTTAGGGTAAATGGAATCATTGAATATTAGGGGACGGTATTAACGTCCCGAAACTTAGAACTTTCCTAAAATAGTAACTTTACGAAAATTTGTTGCTCACTATGGATGTCTATTTCTTTTATAAGCGTCTATTCCGACGTTTCATATTTATTTCTCGTTTCTGAAGCGCGTCTTTTAAATTAGGTCGCGGTTAGAGTCGTTCGATGTCGTTATTCACTTTGTTGTTGCTCACTATTTGCTTAAGGTGAGTTCATAGCCCCACTTTTCTACTGATTTTACTTTCATTTTATAACAATGGAGTGAGAAAATTGTTTGCTTTTAAAACTAGACACAAGAACTTTACGTGAGATTTCCTTTTTTTACGTGTTGCCTAAGTTTTGCATTTAGACCACTACTATTGCCCAAATTATCATGAACCGTTAATTTCTTGACCGGCTATTGGTTAAGTAAGCATGAGTGTTATAAATAGATCTATGGGGACTGATTATCCCCATCCAGGTAAGTAGCGCTTACTAGTTGCGAAGATGCCGAACTAACGGACGTATAACATGTCGGCTTTCGTTTAGGTGATCTTGGTCAGATACCTATAGGGCAAGCCTTTCTTAGCATATCTAAATGCTCTATGCCAATTGAGCTTCGGTGTCATGAGCTTAGTGCAACGTAAATGCCTTTTTATGTGAAATTGTATCTGTTATAATTGTCACATGCGTTTTGAAAATCTTGTGGTCCATCTTATTACATTTAAACTAAACTTATGAATTCACCAATTTTTGTTGACGTTTTAAGCAATGTTTTCAGGTGCTTAGCTTGGACCTATTATCAAGATGCTATTTGGAGTCTATATGCTATGTGACTTTAATGATTTCAAGACTTATTTTATATTCATGCTCGCTGTTGTTTGTCAAAACAAATTTTGCTTCCGCTACAATTTACTTATGCTTTCGCAACTCTTTTAATTATATTTGAACGGTTTGTAAGACTATTTATTTTAAATCAATGCAACGAGTATGATTATTTTCAAAACGTCCAATTAGTGGTCGTTCACTTGATCTTGTGTGATGAATATTATGACGTCACGCCCTCGGACATGTATTCCGTCCAGGCCCCGTTTGGAGGTGTGACAACATTCGTACGTGAAGTTTCCTACAAAAACATTTAAACCCCTAACTCTTCCTATAAAGTTGTTGTTCTTACTAGGGTTGGATGGTTTTTGTCTCGACTCTAGCCCTTAACTCATGATCTATTTGTAATTATGTTTAGACATAACATTAATTGATGATTCTAAATCGATGTAAGCTTGTCTTTTAAGAAAGTGACCAATCATGCAAGAGATCTTAATGTTATTTAAGTTTCCGGTTCTTATCTTTGCCTTAACCTAAGATGGTTTGGGGTATTTCAAGAGCCACTCGTGATATCCTAATTCTTCTAAGGCAGGGAATGTATCAAAGTATTCCACGTCATCTGAACTGACTAATGGGTCAACAATCTTGCTATCCTCAAGCCATGACTTAATTTTCAACTTTTTCTCAGGATCAAGAAACTCACTATTAGGGGTAGAACTAGACGGATTCGCATTCTCCATAATGAAGAGTGGAATAGTCAATGAAAATTACAAACAAACACACAAGAAGAGATAGACTACAAGAAAGCTAATATACGAAAATAAAAATCTCACTTGAAAGGATTCAAGCGAGTAGATCTAAGTTAAACAATGGTCGAAAAACCTAGTTATTCCCCACGCAGCGGCGCCAAAAACTTGATGCGGTTGTCGTTAGACTTCAACAAAAAGTTTTACAACTCCCTAGACAACACCTAATCGTTGTAGTGTAGATAGGCAAGACTCGGGGGTTGTTATCGTTCTCTAGGGGAATAGGTTGGAAAGGCTCGATCAAAATCTAATAGAGGTCTACGGGGTTGAGAGAAGATTCTTTTTGTATTTTTATTTTATAGAAAGCAGGTAAAATCATGGTTTTAAGAGGTTGGGTTGTTTAACTAATTAAGTTAAATATAATATAATCTACTGGTGATAACTTTATGATAAAAAGATGTATTTACTTAATCATGTAATACTTCTTAGATTGATTCTCCTAATCGTGTTGCTTTGTCACACTTGTGATGATCTGTGTAAGTATTTCCTAAGTCATGAACGAATTACACGAACCCGCCGTCTATTTAATATTCTGTTAAGGCAACACACAAGTAAGGTAGTATGAAGACTATTACAAGGCCCCTAAGAGTATATTAAATGCAATTGAAATATCTTAAAAGGGGTCAACCATATTAGGGGTAAGGTAGTCTGAAGACTGTTACCGCTGGTATCCTTCCTACACACTCGTGTTTCCCTAGACGTCTATGCTAATTTAATATCTTATGGCTAGTTTTCTAAAGCCTAATGCGCACATCCATCAAAAGAAGCAACATTAAAAGGATCTACAATCTAAGTTTCATACAATCATAATACAAGGGAGGGTTTAGCCTAGCATGTTATAAAGAAAGCAAGAACATAAATCAATCAAATAACACATAGACATATTGAATGATTAAAGATAAACAATCTTACTTGATTAAAACATGGATTAAAGGTAGTTACAATAGGGTTTTGAGGCCCTAAAGACGACCTAAAATCTGCTAGAATGATTAGGGTTCGTCTCCCAAAAGTTATACAAAGTTACACACTCAAAACCCTAAAATCGGTTTTGTATATATAGAAAAAATGACACGACGACGTCGCTTTGAAGCCATGACGTCGTTGCCACGTTGATGGTTGGCGGCTACGCTCTAACGCCGTCACAAAATCCTCGACGCCGTCACTTTGAAAATCACGACGCCATCGCTTTATACTGGCGACACCGTCTTCATGCTCTGTATGTGTGGTTCTTTAAGATACTTGGTGTAGAGCCGTAGTCTTGTCCGTTTCTTCTCCAAATGAGCCCAAGTCACGTGTATTTCCTCCAAATGTCATTCAAGTGCTAAAAACCTAAAAACAAACGATTAAGCACATAATCTGGGCATATTTGCATGATTTAGGGGGTTAAATGACCCCAAAATAGTGTATAAAATGATACCTCATCAAACATCCAGGATGGGTTGATGCATTGCAAGGATAATTGAATTAGTTATATAAAAACAAAGTTTGGACACTTGTTCCACTCCCTAAAGGAAAAATAGGCATTGGCTCAAAATGGGTGTTCAGGAACAAGAAAGATGAACTTGGAACTGTTACAAGAAACAAAGCAAGACTAGTTGCTCAAGGTTATAGTCAAGAAGAAGGAATTGACTATGATGAAACCTTTGCACCAGTTGCAAGGATGGAAGCCATCAGGATATTCCTTGCCTTTGCCACCTACATGAACTTCAAAGTCTTTCGGATGGATGTAAAAAGTGCTTTCCTGAATGGAAAGCTTAAGGAAGAAGTTTATGTCAAACAACCTCATGGTTTTGAGAGTAATGAATTCCCTGACTATGTCTGTAAGCTTGATAAAGCCCTCTATGGACTGAAACAAGCACCAAGGGCATGGTATGAGACTTTATCTACCTTTCTCATTCAGAACAAGTTTGTCAGAGGAAGAATTGACAACACCTTGTTCATCTTAAAAACCAAAGGATATGTCCTACTTGTCCAAGTGTATGTGGATGACATCATATTTGGCTCAACAAACTAGAAACTTTGTAAATAGTTTGAAAAGTTGATGACAAATAAGTTTGAAATGAGTATGATGGGTGAACTCACTTACTTTTTTGGATTTCAAATCAAGTAGGACGATAAAGGAATATCCATTTGTCAAGAAAAGTACATTAGGGACTTACTGAAGAAATATGAGATTTCAGATAGTTCCTCAGTAAAGACACCCATGGTTCATCCAAACAACTTAGGTCCTAACCTTTCTGGTAAACCAGTAATGAGACCTTATATAAAGGAATGATTGGATCCTTGATGTACTTAACTGTAAGTCGGCCTGATATCCAATTCTCAACATGTCTATGTACAAGATATCAGGCCAATCCAAAAGAATTACATCTCATTGATGTGAAAAGAATCTTCAAGTACCTAAAGGGTACTCACACTCTTGGTTTGTGGTATCCTAAATGCTTATTTTTTTGGGTAAAGGGTTACCCTGGTAAATATATTAACAAAAAAAAGGTAAGCAAATAGAATGTGGCTGAAGTACCACATTAACCTCAAGCTACAGACAGCTTGATAAACATGTGTTTATGACATGCCATAAACACAAACTAAACCTAGTAAAAAACAAGAACTAAGCTAGACAAGAACCAAGATGAGAACATAAAATCAAGCAAGCATCTCGCAAACCAGCAGCAACACAACAGGAGCATATACGATCCAAGTGAGTCTACCTCCTTAAAAAACCTTACCAAAGAAAACACAGTGGGAAAAACCTTGGATAAGGAAAAAAGAGTACAACCCTCACCTGGAACTCCCATCATGAACAATACAGTAGCTTGAAATCTTCCATTGGTCAAGCAGTAGACGAGACCGGGTTGACATCTTTTTGAACTTGAAAGTAACCAACTTCAACCGCACCATAGATATAATAACATCAACAATCTGATCCGGAGATGAAGTCTTCTTCTTGAATAATCTTTCATTCCTTTCCAGCCAAATGTAGTATGAAGTAGCAGCAAGCACAAGTCGAGAAAGAATACTAACCGCCATTTTGCCCTTGGATATAAAAGTAATGAAAGTAGTAACATCAATAAGCCAAGGCGGAATAGAGTCCATGCAGCAAAGAACATGAACCTTAGACCACACCTGCGACGAGAAAGCACACTCAAAGAATAAGTGATCATGAGAATCAGGAACCAAATCACACAAGGGGCATCTAAGCAGGTTTAAGTCGATACTCGGACCAACATCCCATTGCCGCAGCCTGTCTTGTGTCTTTAATTTTTGCTGAAAAACCAACCACATATGTAGCATGACGAGGGATACAATGAGGGAACCATACTACATTATACCAATCAACAATATCAGCCCTAGTCCGAATCGTATCCCAAGCATAGGCCACCGAGAAAGGCCACAAAACACCATCCCTATCACGCTATAAAATGACATCCTTAATATTATTAAGTAATAAAGGAACCTGTAATTAGGCCATAATCGGGAACCTAGATAGCCAGTCTAGAGGCCATCGCCAAACACCATCAGAAATAAAGTTATTGACCGATTCACCAAGAGAAAAACCCGATCTAGCAATATCCCTATTAGAAAACATGTCCTTAAGAGGACACACATCAGCCCATAGATCAAACCAACCAGATGTAGATTTTCCATTGTTAATCTTATGCCAAATACACGGTCGGATTGTGGATCAAATATGGAGAAGCTTGCGCCATCCCCAACTAGCATCACCTCTACAAGGAATATCCCAGAAACTATGAACTTTAAGCTTATACGTATGAACCCATTTAACCCATAAAGACTCCATATGGGTCAAAATACTCCAAATATGGGTAGCCATTAGAGCAACATTAAAATCATCAATTTTACGGATACATAGACCACCCTCATGCTTAGGCATGCAAACAAAATCCCAATCGACTTTGGCTTTCCCACTCTTCATTTCCCCTTGGCACCACAGAAAACCACGCATAAGTTGTTCCAAGTCATGCACAATACGATTAGGGAGAATAAAAACAGAAGCCCAATAGATATGCATGGATGACAAAACCGACCGAATTAATTGGAGACGACCAGCAAGGGATAGAAACTTATTTCTCTGATCATTAACTCTACTTTCAAGCTTTTCAACAAGGATTTTGCAATCATGGTATCCTAAATGCTTAGGATTTGATCTTAAAGGATACTTAGACTCAGACTATTCTGGATGCAACATGGACTGAAAAAGCACCTCAGGTGTCTGTTAATTGCTTGGAGGCAAGTTGGTGTGTTAGAGTGCAAAGAAACAGCAGTTAGTGGATATGTCCTCTGCTGAGGCTGAGTATGTTGTTGCTGCTTGGTCTTGTGCAAACATTCTTTGGATGAAAAGTCAACTCAGTGACTATGACATTCATTACAAAATGGTACCCATCTTTTTTGACAACACCAGTGCCATTGCCATATCCAACAACCATGTTCTCCATTCAAGAACCAAACACATTGATATTAGATATCATTTCATCAGGGACCGTATTCTCAAGGGAGATATTGAATTACACTTCATCTCTACTGAGTATCAGCTAGCTGATATCTTCACAAAGCCTTTGGATGAACCTACTTTTACAAGAATGAAAGCATAATTTGGCATGCTAAATATCGATTAATCAATCCATCTGATTAATCATGTTCAGTATGGTGGGAAGAATAATGGTTAGAGTAGAGTTTTCTTAGGAGAGGATTGTGTGTTTATCATGAGACACTTACCACAACAATGGAGGTAAATGGAGTATTTATACTCCTTACTACATACAACTCTTGTGACATACGCCACTTACATAAACGGGACTCATGACTACAGTTTAGTCATGAGACATTAACTGAACTAGTACAAACGTAACATAAACCTACATCCAAACATTTAACTATTACATCATTTACGTATATAAGATCCTAGATAAACCATGAAGTATGATCGTCACTTCAAAAACTAGCAGAAAGAAAAGAAATGATACTTTGACGATGTTGTTGATGTTGTAGGTTCTGTTGGAGGCGACACAAAGGGGAGAAGGGAAACCACTCAGGGTGACTTGTGACAAAAACTTTCACTTTAAAATGTGTGAGGTCTCATGTTCAATCACGTAGGTGCAAACAATTTTTAAGTGGTCACGTCAACCTCCTGAAAAATAGAGCTTTACCAGGTTTAATTATGTGTGGCGATGAATTTAAACCAGTTGATTAATCGACTAAAATTTTGAAACCCATTGTTAACCAAAAAGGTTTAGAAGGAAAACCCTATTCGAAAAATGTTACAAATTTCATAGCAAGCCCAAGAACAACCGAGTAAAATTGTAAATTCTTTTAACAAATCTATCTTTACTATATTGTTGTCATGAAAGTGAATTTATTTTACGTTAACTGATTTTTATTACAACATCAGAAGTTATAAAATTACAAAGTTTTATATGAAAACTTAAAACAACAAAATATTAAAAATGTCTACTTTTGGTCATTTTATATGTCAAGTTATACGGAGTATGTAATATAATTTGACAAATATTTAAAAAACTAATTTGATTATTGCGATATCAAACATTATAATCAAATCAAACACTTCTTCTCAGAATCATGTTTTGTGACAATTACAACAAATTATGCGTTTTCAAAACACATCAAGCAGTCACAAATACCCTTAAGTTGGGTGCAGTGCCCATGGAAATAAACCAACTTAACAATAATCGAATGTGAATCGAGTTCTTTTTTTCAGACACTTGGATGTTATTACATTATCTTATTATTTTTCCAATAATCCAGTTTGAGTAAGTCTAAAGCAAAACCAAACCAGTTCAAAAACCAAAAGGACATGATTATTTCGGGTTCTTGGCCCCATTCAATTTTTGACAAGTAACAAGTCTGATCCGATTCATTTAGGGGTGTTGATCCGTTCGGTTATCGGGTTGTTTGATTAACTTTTTTTTTATCAACCCGAAAACCGAACTAGAATTTAACCGAACTGAAAAGCGAATTTGAATTCGGTTCAATTTTTAGGTTGAACCGAATTACACTATTTATTTAAAAAAATAATTACACAGATATTTAGCCAAAAAAAAATATTTCAAAGCATAAAAAATGTTTTTTTATATTATGATAAAATTTTAATGGTCTTTTTATATATAAAAAATATATATATTTATATAAATTTAGAAACCTATATCCAACCCGAAAATCGAATTTATAGTTCGGTTCGGTTTTTTTCAATTTATTCGGTTATTTCAGATTTTCTGCTCACCCCATTCACCGAGAGCCGGCTCATCGGGTCATATAAAAGTTAAAATATTACATACATCTTAAAACCTTTAATTGTTGTGTTGTATTTGAAGGCCCAATTATATTGGTCAAGCCCATCTCGTAAACCCTTCCCCAAGTATAGAAAGGTAGAAAAACACACACACACACACACACACACATTTGGAACCCTAATTGATTTATTATCTTGTTGTGAAAAAAGAAAGAAATATGGACAAAAGTATGATGGGAGATCTGGGTAGTCTTCCAGCTGAAGATCAAGCTCGTATGGCCACCATGATTGACCAGCTTCAAGTTCGTGACAGGTTCCTCTCCTTTTTTTTAAATCTATACTTTAAACGAGAGCTTTTTTGTTACTTGTGGGAAATGGGTTTGTGTTCCCATAAGCTATTTAATTACAACAAATCATGCGTTTTCAAAACACATCAAGCATTACCAAATACACTTAAGGTTGGGTGCAGTTCCCATGGAAATAAACCAACTTAAACAATATCGAATGTGAATCGAGTTCTTTTTTTCAGACACTTGGATGTTATTACATTATCTTATTATTTTTCCCAATAATCAGTTTGAGCAAGTCTAAAGCAAAAACCAAAACAAGTTCAAAAACCAAAAGGACTCGATTATTTCGGGTCTTGGCCCGATTCAATTTTTGACAAGTAACAAGTCTGATCCGATTCATTTAGGGGTGTTGATCCGTTCGGTTATCGGGTTGTTTGATTAACTTTTTTTTATCAACTCGAAAATCGAACCGAACTAGAATTTAACCTAACCGAAAACCGAATTTGAATTCAGTTTGATTTTTGGGTTGACCCGAATTACACTATTTATTTAAAAAAAATAATTACACAGATATTTAGCAAAAAAAAATATTCCAAGCATAAAAAGTGTTTTTTTATATTATGATAAAAATTTAATGGTCTTTTTATATATAAAAAATATATATATTTATAGAAATTTAGAAACCTATATCCAACCCGAAAATCAAATTTATAGTTCGGTTCGGTTGTTTTCAATTTATTCGGTTATTTCAGATTTTCTGCTCACCCCATTCACCGAGAGCCGGCTCATCGGGTCATATAAAAGTTAAAATACTACATACATATTAAAACCTTTAATTGTTGTGTTGTATTTGAAGGCCCAATTGTATTGGTCAGCATAATAAGCCCATCTCGTAAACCCTTCCCCAAGTATAGAAAGGTAGAAAAAAACACACACACACATACATTTGGAACCCTAATTGATTTATTATCTTGTTGTGAAAAAAGAAAGAAATATGGACAAAAGTATGATGGGAGATCTGGGTAGTCTTCCAGCTGAAGATCAAGCTCGTATGGCCACCATGATTGACCAGCTTCAAGTTCGTGACAGGTTCCTCTCCTTTTTTTTAAATCTATACTTTAAACGAGAGCTTTTTTGTTACTTGTGGGAAATGGGTTTGTGTTCCCATAAGCTATTTTATTGTCATTTGTCTAATTGAATATATGAGACAAGTATATGTTACTCTATTGATTTTAAATTGATTTTTGTTTTGGAATCTAGCTGCATTGATAAATGTGGATCTGTTTTGTCTTTCAAGCTTATAAAATTTAAGAAAAATGAACTTGCTTGCCATTTGGTTTCCATTAACTCAAAATTTTAGTTCGAGGGAAGATAAATAAAGATGTCTATCAGTGTGGTTGTTTGGTGCAACCTGGTTACTTGTATGATGTATGTATTGATTTACCATCTGATGAATTGTTATGCTGTTATTGTATGTAAATCATGACCTGCTATTCAAGCTACAGGTTACCTATATCAAGTTTACATACATTGTGCTTATGTGGCATGCCATGCCACATAAGCTGCAACATAATCCTCGTTGTACCACGTAACCAAATCTAGTTATTTCCAAAAATTAAAAGCCACACACACAGAAAACATATTTAGCACATACTGACACCAAGAACTCATGCTCAAATAAATTCCTCTAAGTTAACAATAATTTTTTTGGATTATCAGTGGTGAACAGAACAATCAGGCTAAAACTTAAGATTCCACCCTCTTTTGAAAAACTCACACAAACAGATTGATGATGCATGTTGTTTTTCAGCACCATGTTCTTCCCTCAACACACTGCACAAACTTGATTTGTGATTCTCGGTTTGTACTTGAGTTTTAGTCACGTTTAATATTATTTTTAATTGAGTTTGAGTTAGGGTATAATAGTATATATAAGTTTGGCTTTACACCTAGGGTCGAGTTTGAAATCGATTCTTTGAAGCTTATTTACATCCTTTTGTGTGTATGTTCTTTTCTATGTGAAATGAATTACGGATTACTGATAATTCCTGTTTATTGGTTTGTTTGGGTATCTGATTTTTGCATTCCATATATACTATGGAGGTATAAGATGCCCTGCGGACGAGATGGTTTCCATCTTTTGTTACAGGATTAAAACTAAGTTGAATTAGTGTTAAAAATGTTCTAACGGCCTTTGGATTAATGTTAAAAAAAGTTATAATAGTTTAAATTTTGTGCCATTTTGTACATTGGCGATTAAAATGGAGCATCCACTGATGATCTATTGTTTTTAATCCATTGCAGCCTGAGGATGTATAACAATCTTGTGGAGAGATGCTTTACAGATTGTGTGGACTCTTTCAGACGCAAGACATTAGATAAACAAGAGGAGTCATGTGTGAAGAGATGTGCTGAGAAGTTCTTGAAGCATTCAATGCGTGTTGGATTGAGGTTTGCTGAACTCAACCAAGGGGCTGCTACTCAAGACTAAACCAGTGGTTCATGACCTTAAATTCAACACCAGCCTGTTTTGATAGTATCTTCTCTTTGAGAGTCTAATAGGAAGTTGCTTTAGTATTTGAAGTAAAACACCATAAACATGTGTACATTGTCAAGAGCTATATGCGCTTGCTGAATTACATAAACATCTTTCCATTAATGGTCTTTTGTACGTCTTGACGCAAATTTTGCATGACTTATATGGTTAAAAAATTTGTCTTTTCTGTGTGCCATTATTGATCACTTGGTATTCTGGGGCATTGAACGTGTTGTTTGATTTCAAAATTGAGGTTCTAAAAACCGTACCATCAAAACATCAAGGTGCAACATTCGTTTAAAAGGTTTTGTTCATGATATAAAGGTGCAACATTCGTTTATAGTAAAACATCCTTATAGGATTATACCATCTATGATTATCCAAATATTCACCGTTTTGGGGCAACTATTTTTTTATCATTTGAAGAAAACTGAGATTTGTGAAACAGGTACAGCATCATCAAAGTTCTCCTGCAAATTTTGAGCCTTGAGAAACACGCTTTCCAAATTTTTATCAGCTCCCATGCATGAAGCAAATGCACTTTCTAGATACCTTAAAAGTACTCATTTGGCGCGATGACTGATGAAACTTGGGGTAAAGTTATGTAATTAATAATGTTGCATAATAGAATTGCATATTGGAAAATGTTTGCGGTAAATATAGCAGAGTTACATATTTAACATAAGTAATCAGGTTTTTTGAGTTCTATAAATTCAAAGCTTTAAAGAAGGTAACAACACTAAAATGATTGTAACAAAACACTTGCATATTCGTGGTCAATGTTACGGTTTCACAATTCTTTCTGCTTTTCGTCAAAAGTTAGTTTTTATTTTGCCATGCACATCAACTTAATCTTTTGCGTGTTTTCCAAGTGTTAGTTCTCAACATACACATAAATACATTAAAACATAGGAGAAATATGAAGCAAAATTAAACTGAGATACACTGGAGAAACCAGTTGGGTTAAATAAAAACCACAAACAACTATGGGATCTAGAAACAAGCAAGTCATACAAATACATAGCAGTTGATTGGAAATAAGTTTACATGCCATAATCGACTAAATCCTCATCCGACAGATCAGTATGCCGATTCATATCAGTACAGTTATACATTCTCCTTGTCTCTGCTTCCTGCAAAATCCCAAGTGTAAGCAATCAGCAACAATAAGGAAATACAGCGTATGCACAATGCAGTACAAGAGATGTTGCTCAATAGGTCCCATCACATGATTCTTGAATTTCATTATGTAGTTATGTACGAACTTTCACAAGATACTAAGAACATATACGTTATGGATAATAATGAATTCAACACAAGGTGCTGTGTCGACTAAATATCAAAAAGAAATACTATAAAATTACTCTCGATTCAAGACTAAAAAGTTTAAGAAAAGATTAAATTTAATGGGCACGCCTATCCAATTCAGCCGCTGGTAAAGCACCTAGATTTACCATATATAATCCAAGATAGAAGAATCTTACATATAGCATTACACACTCATATATTGTAACATTGTGCACTAGATGACATGCTCAGATTCAAACAGTAGGTAGCTTCTAAATCTGTGTGGCATTGTACTGTTTGCATTTGCAAAGGGAGTTGATATGCACACCACACAAAGTGATGCACACCACAAAAGTGCATATGTGATGTTGTACCATATGCATTACACATATGATTTTGTGGTGTGCACATCACTTTATGTGGTGTGCATATCACCTCCCATTTGCAAATACTGATGCGTAATCTAACAACAAATGTGGGAACAGAAACAGTTTGTGATAGATGCAGTTATTGCAGGGTTTTAACCATTTATACAAAATGGGTTAACTCTGTTGTATTTACTCAAGTAACATGTCAAATGCGGAAATATAGCTAACATGTTTGGTCAAATTCGCCCAATGTTTAACCAAATTCTTACAGTAAGAACCTGAATCATTTTATTTGAAATAAACTATCTTATTACTTTTAATGACATAGTTAATTGTGAAAATACTTGTAACGTTAATTACTTGTAAAATACAAAAAAAAGGTTAAAACTGTCTTGATGGGTCAATCCAGTTCGACCCAACCTCTAGATTGTAATGACCATGAAATTAACAGTTTTCAGAGCTTGCCAAGTTATTATCCCAGGGAGTGCCTTCGATTTATAATCATACCCTAAGTGACATACATTCATTTTGAACAAGTAAAATATAAAAGGAAGAATAGCGGGAGAAAGATGAGATGAATCGTGATCCGGGTTCAAAAGATATAGGGTATACCAACAGCATAGGCAAACAGAAAGAGCACACTGCTTATAAAGTTGTATTACAAACAAAGTCCTAAAAGTTTAAATGCAAGATATCAAAGAGATGCACGGTTAAGTTTGGAAGCAATTAACCTGAATAAAAATTGCAGGTACTAAGGGATCCCTAAAAATAAATATACCAATTAACCTGAATATCTCCTATAGGCATTCCAGCCTCCCTAACTATAGTCTACATGGACCTTAAATAGGCAATAAACATGCAATAGGATATCGGGTGCAAGGAGAATCAGGTTCTGAGGAAATATGTAGAAAACGTAGCTTTCAAATATTCATTCAATAACTAAAAAACAATGCTGCATCACCATAAAACTCATACCAAAAGGGAAATACAAATGCAGATCAAATGATTCCAAAAGAGCAATTCTACAACAAGATAACATTAGTTTCAATCAAGACAGCAAGTGATACCTTTTCAAGTGAGAACATTTCATTCGGATAATAATTAATTCCTGTTTTTCCTCTGTGACCTTCTTTTCTCCCTGCCAACCCTTGAATCTTCAAAGCCACTGGCATCTGAATCAGAAGACAAAGCTGCCCTCCTGCTCTTGCTTTTCCTCTTATGCCTTCTAATCGAATCTTCAGAACTGTCTGAATCATCTGAATGTCGATGGCTTCTCCTTCTCCTCTTCTCTTTCCTACTCTTCCTCCTTTGAGATCGGCGTTCTCTATCCTCGTCTGATGACTCCTCCTCCTTTCTCCTCCTCTTTTCTTTCCTCCTCTTCCTACCACTCTGGTCATCATCCGTATCACTGGTGCTCCTCTTTACACTTCTCTTCTTTGACCGACCTCTTTTTTTCTTATCCTTGGAATCCGAGTCGTCCTCGTCAGAATCATCATCATCATCTCTCTTCTTTCTTGAAGACTTCAATTTACTGGTCAGACCTTTACCATATTTCTTAGCAATAGCCCTTTCAATCTCAGAATCATAATCAGAATCTGAACTCTCACTCTCGTCTTCATCACTCTCATCTGAGCTCTCGTTTGCACTTCTCTTCCTATGCCCTTTAATCTTCTCTAAACCCGACATGACAGCAGCCTGAATAGCTTCTGGATCCTTGTCCTTGTCATCTTTAATGCTTAAGAAGTTTCTGCATTGGAATGTGAGATGGCCCACACGACCACATTTCTTGCAGGAGCCGCGAGCCTCATCAGCATTGGAGCCGGTAATTCTGGCAAGGGCAAGTAAGCCTTGGAAACTTGCATAAGCGTTTTCACCCTCAGGTTCGGCAGCAGAAGAAGACTGAGGCTGGGCGGATTTCTTGTTATCTTCCTTGTTAGGAGCATAAGGATCATATCCGATTGCACTCTGCCATATACCGTGGGTCTGCAAGGCAGCACTACTGTGCACCCTGTTGTTGGCTGGCATACGAACTCTACCCGCTGTGGCCGGCATCTTAAAAACTCAAAATAATATCTGTGGAATAAAAAAAGGATATAATTACGGATAATATTGAAATTCGAACATAGTGTGTGTTGATTAGTTATTTCTAATTGTGGAACCTTTTATAAAATCACTTATTCACAGCTGCACAACATAAACAATAAGACAGTGCATAAAAAAGAAGTTTAACAGTCAAATAATACAATTAACACTAGCAATTAGGGAGGGTTTTACAATTAAAATTTGATTAGCTAATTGGGATACAAGTATCATACCTTTAATTAAAGTTTTTGATTGAATGGTGAGGAGATCAAGATTCGCAGGTGAAAATTCTGGATGGGAAAAGGAGTTTCAAGATGAAACACGCTTCTTATTTATCAAACGATTTTTTGCCGACCATCTGTTATTGGGTATTTGGGCTTTTAATGGGCTATTTTAAGGAGTTGATTACATGTTTGGTCCTTGTGGTTTAATCGAAATTATATGTTTGGTCTTAAAATTACACTAATAGTTTATGTGGTTGTTCAAATTGGGTTGACCGGTCCTTTGACCGATTTCCTATCCAGTTGCTCCATCTATTAACCCTATGTGCATGTCATGTGAGGGCACTTTCGTCTTTTTACGTATCATCTTCAACATCTCTTTCAATTTTAAATTTTCTTTCTTTCATTTATTTACATCAAGAACATCTTAACTCAAACTTTAATTAACTATCAAACACAAATCAAAAAACCTTTAATTCCTCTTTTCAACGAAAATCAAAAAACCCATTTCAATCAAATACCTCCTAACAGGAAGACGCCTCCATAACAAACCATACAAAAGTCACCAAGGTTGTCATACCCTCGTTAGTTTGTATTTCTTATCAAGCTTTTAATTTGTCCGTTTATAAATCTTTATCTTTCATTATATGGTCACACTGAGTCCCACAAGTGCCTTTAAAGACGAACTACATATCTACACAAAAACACTTGAATTTATGTTCTTCCCCTTTACCTAGAAAACCCCCTTTTTATGTTTTTTTATATAACAAATATTTTCACGTGCACAACTTTACCTTTCCCCATAATCTATACTCGCCGGCTACTGTTTTTCAATTCAACTTGAAGGATTGATCTCTTTCTTTCATTTTTATTTTATATAAAAAAGAAGAAAAAAAAGAATTTTGTAGAATTATAAGCAATAGAAGGTCTACGTTGGTCATGGAATTCATGGCCACTTTCATCATCATCAAAGTCATCAGATTTAATAATCCCATTATCATATGCAACCCCCTTTAGTGAAATTTAATGAGCTCTGTTTATTATTATATGACCGTTTACTTTGTTTCATATGTCACTCTGCTTTAAGCCCTTATGCCCGTGTTTGTTACACTTCTCGTATTTGGATTTGTCCCTTTTGTTTTCATAAGAATTCTTTCCCGTGATCTTACGCCAAAATCGGGGATAATAATATCCATGTTGAGCTTTTTCCTACGTATAGTATTGTTTAGTATTAGTTGCGTACTCATTATAGTTGATCACACCAAAACCTGTGAATAATTGGGGTGGTAGTAGTAGTAGTAATGGGCTTGTTTTGTTTTCATCTAGTTCGTTGTTGTCGAGTTTGGATCAGAGGGGAGGGGTGGGTCGAGTTTTGTGTTCGTGGTTGATGGTTGTGCGAGTGAGGATGAGATTAGGGCGCGTAAGAATGAGTTGTTGTTGATTGTTGCTCAGTTGCCGGAGAATGCGATAGTGGGGTTGGTGGTTTTTGACGCGATGGTGAAGGTGTATGATCTTAGGTTTAGTGAGTGTTTGTGGGTGGTTGTTTTTCATGGTGAACGCGTCTAGTTTGTCGTTGTCGAAATCTATTGCTTCTTATTCAACACAACTTTATGGTCAAAATCTATTGTTGATTAATATTTTCATAAAGGATTGTTGGAATAGGTTTTGTTAGTTATGTCCATTCATGTTGCTTTTCAAAACTCAAAAGTATGCAACAGAAATTTACAAACTAATATCATTGGATTCAAAACAATAACACAAAGGAATCAAAACAATATAGTCAAAATTGTGTTCTTCAAATAAAGGAATCTATGACTTTTTCTTGAGCATTGTCTCCAAAAAGTAGAAACTCAAAAAGACCAAAATGATCAGTCATCAAACCTAGTTATCATTATGTCCTTGTGGGATACTTATTTATGGTATCTTCTATACATCGCAGATTAAACTAGTTACTTTTGACTTCTTCTGTATTTTTTAGGCTATGTTGTGTGTCAAGCATGATGGTCGTTGTTCTCGGGCAATGATAATTGGAAAACCTTTTGTCCATCCTGCTACTATGGATTTGAGAGGCAAAGTATACGATTATGTCACCTCAAAGAAACTTATTTTAATTATTATTATTGTATCTTCAACATATGCTGTAAATCTGATGTCACTTCATGATTTTTTATAAAATACTAAATGACCTCTTACGACTTCCAAATTGCTATCACATAAACTTTAGTGAGTTATGTAGTTACTGTAATTTTTACATTAATTTTAGATAAGCATTACTATTTTTAATAGAATCAACAACACAAATTATTTAAAAATGACCTGATCGCACACAAGAATGTTGAATTTTTGAAAAATACTTAGACAACTCACCAACACGACCCAAATCTGTTTAGAAAAGTCAGATTCGACAACGAATCTTGTAAAAGTCTTTGACTGACTTCCACATGTCAATACTTTCAAAACTCACATATTCAGAAACTAGACTCTTTGTAGATAATTTTAGACTCAAGAATCATCATCAAACTCGTTTTTATCATCAAGTTATGCCTCGATCAATCCGACCTAAAATTTTGCTCAATACTAAGTTCGATTTTAATGCAATCTAAACCTAACCAAACGCATGATTAACCCTCTAACGCGTCCCTAATCATAATTTAATGTTGAGTTAAGTACATTTTTGGTCCTTGTGGTTTGGTGCGTTTTCACTTTTGGTCCAAAATTCAAAAAAAGTTTGGTTTTGGTCCAAAAACATAGTTTCGTTTCACTTTTAGTCCAATTCCGTAAATTTGGACTAAAAGTGGAACGAAACTATGTCTTTTGGACCAAAAGTGTAACGAAACTATGTCTTTTGGACTAAAAGTGGAACGAAACTATGTCTTTTGGACCAAAACCAAACCTTTTTTGAATTTTGGACCAAAAGTGAAAAACGCACCAAACCACAAGGACCAAAAATGTACTTAACTCTTTAATGTTCTTATATATTTAATTACAGAGATTTTATAAACCCTAATTTCTATCAATTAAAGTTACATAATTTTAAATTAATTGAAAAGAATGAGTTTAAGGATTATACCAAAACCTTCTAACGTGAAAACTCATGATCTTGCACCTCAAAATTCTTGAATTTTTTTTGATGGTTTTTCTCTTGCTTTTGAGGTTCAACCGGTCCAAAAAAAAGGGAGGAGAAAAGTGTTTTAGGGTTTTTAGTTTTAGGGATATATATATTTGTTTAAAGATAAATACTAAAACAATTTGTTTTCTTTTCTTTCATTTTTTTCCTTGGTCGGCCAATCCACACATACATATATGTATTTTTTTTAAACTTTATTTTATGTATTTACTTAAAACATGTATTTTAATTAAAGTCTATATGCACTTTTTATTAAATTACTTATACTTTTAAGAAAATAAAATACTTATTAATCACTAAATTTAAATTCTTCATTTCACTAATTATTTTTCCAAAATAATATTATTATCGACTTATTAATTTTACTAACGGACCTAGTCTATTTATTAAACTCAAACCGAAATTAACAACCCACGCAACATTAATTATTCCAACGTTAAAAATAACGCAACTACCAAAGAACATATATTTCATACTCACCATGATAAACGAATGAAATGACTAAATCACTCACTTCTAGCATCTCACACATATATAATATCACATATACCACATAAGCACACAATTCAAGTCACATAGCAATTAATCAGGTCAACACTAACGGTTAAAATAAGCTGATTTGGTCATGGTTGTCACAATAATGCGAGTAGCAGTGACAAGGCGATTGATTATCTAAAAGGAAAATTGGTGAAATAGGGGTGATAATTGTATTCTTAAATGAAAATGGACTCATGTGAGATGCTTCGCGCATATTCTGAATTTAGTCGTGCAAGACGGGCTCAAAGGGTGGGGAATATGAGTTGATCATATAACGGCGGTTGTTTGTTGGATAAGATTATCACCATCAAGAATTAAAAAATTCAGGGAATTTTGTATTTTGTATAACAATCAGTGTGAAAAGTCACTAGTTGTTGATGTTCCAACTCGTTGGAACTCAACCTACATGATGTTGAGTGTTGCAATCAAGTATGAACGGATATTTGATAGATTTACAGAAGAGGATTATGTGTACACGTGTGACCTACGTGAATGTGATGGTGATGAATTTGAGGATGATAAAAAGGAAGGGCCTCTTGGTGTTTAAAATGCCAAAACCCGATAATTGGGTCTGGCGTGTTGGTCACGCGTTGGCGCATGGCCAACGGGCCACTCTCAGATTGGTTTCCAATTCTTGGGTTTTGGCCTATAAATACCCCCTCTGGGCTAGTGTATTCCTCACCTCTTGCCTTTTTATTCCTTCTCTCTAATTCTCTAACTCTAACACCACTTCTGTTATAATCTTCTCTTCTATCATTCAGTTGAAAAGAACACATCTCCGTAAAAGAGTCACACAAGTACATACTCCATACTTGTGTGTCAAGTCAAGGGTCTTCTTTCTATACCCTTTATAAATCGAGTGTCTAGGTTAGCTTACTAGGTTAGGTTACTGATTGATTCTTAAAACAACTTTACATTCGATTTGGTTATAAGAGAAGTCTTGTACCTTTGTGGTCAAGCCTAGATCGTGTGGTGATCTAGTGGGGTTTGTGATACTTCCAATGGGTAAGTTCTTTGTGGTCTTTGTGGTTAAGTCGAATCACGAGTCTTTGTGGGTGGTTTCCAAGGGCGGAATACTGTTGGGAGTAGCTCTTTTTAGTGAGCACCGACCTTAGTGCATATCGGTGGAGTGAAGTTTATAACGGTTTGTAGTCCACCATAAGGATTATACTAGAGTAATAGTTGTTGGCCTTATTTTTATATAAGTCAAACAAGAATGTCGTCGGTCGCCTTTGTAATAATTAGTCTTGTATTGTAATAGGTTGGCCGGGTTTAACGGGCTTGGACTTTAAGCTAATATTGACCATGTTTCAGGCCAAAGCCCAACAAATAGCCAACCCCAACCCAATAACAAAGCCCACGAGCCAACATGTAGCGTGGACTATAAATAGGACCCTCTCCACACATAGGTGTTGGTTGTCTTGCATGTTTTATGTGTATGTACAATCCACTGTCCTTCCTTTCTCTCTCTAATTTGTATACTCTCTTTCTCTCTCTAAAATCTATACTTCTATTTCTCTCTCTATTTTCTATAAAGATTAGTTGTTGTGTAAGGTAAGTTTTGGGATAACTAGTGGTATCAAGAGCCAAGAGGGTAATCTTGTTGTGTTCGTGTGGTTTTACATCTTTTTTGGTTCGATTTTTTTTCTTTTCTTCTTCTTTTGCAAGTTTAAGAGTGATTTTGATCCTCCTTTCCATTCAAGGTTTTATCTTGTCTAAGGTTTAGAAGGTATTAAGATTCATTTTTAAACTTGTTAGTTTTGTTTTTTGTGTTTTTATCATTCTCGGTATCATTTTGGTCAAAACAGATTCTTTCATATTGGCCTAAAAAAGGGGGTGCGTAGTACTATACGGAATTCGAAATAAATAGTACAACATCGAAATTGATATTAGGAAATATAGTACACCGGATTTGTGTTAGTAAAATAGTACATATATCGAATTTAGGAAAGGATAACACAAAATGAGGCCTAGCTCATTTGGTTAAAGTGTGGAAGAGTTAAAAGATGCATCCAATAGGTTCTGTGTTCGAGTCTTGCTAAGGCTTGTCTTTGTGCTATTTTTTTCTTATTTTGAAATTGCTAAGTAAAGTACATCGAGATTGGGTATTTATATCGAAAATGGCAGATTATAACTAAAACAAGTACTAGCTCAGTTGGTAGTGTTTGTTTGTGTTCTGTTGTTAACCAACAGACCCGAGTTCGAAACTGGTGACAATTATTTTCTTCATTTTATTTTTTAGTATTTTTATTATATCGAAGTTGTAGTACTTTTACCAAATTTGTTTAAGGTTAATCGAATTTTGTAATAGGCAATTTGTTAGATAATTTTAATTTGTAACTTCTATCGAAATTGCTAAGAAGACTTGATCGAGAAGTTCTGTCCGAGAAAGTACATCAAAATTTATTTTGTCCGATAAAAAAGTTGATCGAGAAACAGTTTCGTCCGATATCGGGTAGCACTTGTCGAAATTGACAATTTCGGAAGAAATCAAGATTTGTTCATCGAATTTTTTCATTGAAATTGTTACCGAATTTGTTAACCGGATTTGCTTAATCGAAATTGCAATCGAATTTAAACTTAATCGTTATCACAACACAACTTTATCTCCTTAAGATCCGTAATCCTTCACAACAACATCAAAATGTCAAATACCAATAACAACTTGCAAACTCAAACATCAAATGCTCTTCACAATGCCATCATGGAAGCTGGTGGTAAAGACCGTCCACCAATGTTAGCACCTGGTAACTACGTTCATTGAAAATCCCGAATCAATAGATACATTGACACAAAACCTAACAACGAACTCATCCACTATTGTCTCCAGAATCAAATGGGCTGAAAGAATAATTCCAGTTGCAGAAGGTAGTTCAGAAACCACTACAAAAGGGTACATGGAGAACTATAAGAATGTTTCACAAGACATAAGGAACCAATTGGATGCTGAAGCTAGCCGTTCAGATAATTCTCACATGGATAGATAATGATATCTACTCCACAGTTGATGCTTGTCCAAATGCTTGTGAAATGTGGAAAGCTATTGAAAGGTTGAAATAAGGTGAATCAATCAATGTTCAAGATCTTGAAACCAATTTGTATTGGGAGTTTAGAAAATTCACATCACGGGATGTTGAATCACTTGAATCGTATTACTCAAGGTTTTACAAGATGATGAATGAGCTTGTCAGAATTATGGTGATGTTACTATAATCAAGTGAATGTTTAGTTCTTACTTCAATTACAACCAGAATGGCAAAGGTTTGTGACACTTGTCAAGCAGAGTCAAGAGTTGAAGACTGTCTCCTATCATAAACTTTATGACATTTTGAAGCAACACCATAACGAAGTCAATGAGATACGAGCTGAAAAACTAGCACATACTGCTAATCCACTTGCACTTGTTCCTCAACAACAACCACTTTACCATCCTCAAAACCATCCTACTCATTACACTTAAAATTCCTCCACCAAACCACAACAAGCTACTACCAGAAACAGAGGTAAAGCAATTGTCAACTCTCCCCAACCCACCTATGATCAAGAACCTACTATGGTTGTTGAAGATGATGAAATGTCAAAGGAAAAGTAAACTTGTGGCTTTAATTTCTCTATCATTCAAGAAAATCTACAAACCTACCAACAACAACCTCAGAACTTCATCAAACACCAGTAGAGCAAATCAAGATAACTCTCCAAGAATCAACAGAGGCACTGGGTATGATAATCAGAGGGTAATTAATGTTATAATTGCAAGGAATATGGGCATGTAGCAAGGGAATGTCAAAAACCAAAACGGGCAAAGGATGCAGCTTATCACAAGGAGAATATGCTATTATGCAAGCAAAAGGAAGCTGGAATCGAGTTGAGTGCTGAACAAGTTGATTGGAGGGATGATACTGATGATGAACCTGAAGATCAAGAATTGGAAGCACATTATCTGTACATGACAAAGATTCAAGAGGTTACTCCAGATGCTATCTGAGAATTCTGGACCCATCTTTGATGTTGAGCCGTTACAAAAGGTAAAAAATGATGATGATAACTATAATGTGTTTGCTAATGACAGAGAACATCATGAGCAACCTGAACTGTTAATGACACGTATCTGGATGAACAAGGTGATACTAATATCACTACTGATTCATTGGATATGAGCAATAATGGAGGAGAGGCTGACCAGGATGATGATGATAATCTTGTTAGAGAATGTGCTTTGCTTGCTTCTTTAATTAAAAAACTAAAATGTGAAATTCATGAAAGTAAAGATCGTAATAAACTGTTGGAATCATCAAATAAGACTTTAGTTGATAAATTGAAAAGTGAAATTGAAGATTTCAAAAACAAAAATAAATGTTTAGAACCATCAAATAATCATTTCAAAGAAGCAAACACTGAACTAGCAAAGACTAATTAGTTGATGTTCAAAGACATCAAAAAGTTCCAAGCTAAACTTGATGGGTATCATGATGTGAATTATGCGTCGAAGGTGGAAATTGATTGTGCAAAAGCTAAAGGCGAACTAATCTCATACAAAATGTCTTCTGAAAAGTCATTTAATGAATATACTCGAACGATAAATGATTTAAATTAAATAATTTCAGAAATGAAAAAGGAACTTATTGCACATCAATAAACCATCTCCATAATGTCACAAGACAAAGAGGCTCAAAAGAAGTTTTACAAAACTCGTGAAGACAAAGAACTTGAAAAAGTCATTGCTTTAGAAAATAAAATCAAAGTTTTGGATGATATTATTTACAAAACCGGTCAATCAATTCAAACAATGAATATGCTTAATCGTAATTGTAAAACGAGTTTTGTTAAACCTGAGTTCCTCAAGAAAGCTCAAAGAGCGAATCCTCGTCTGTATGATATAGGTTGCTACAATGATAATCTTGCTTTAATGTTAGCTCCTGAATCTCAAAAAACGATTCGTCTTGCCCAAGAAAGTCGATCAAAATTAAGTGATTTAATCAAACCTTTTGATTATAAAAACTTGAATAATATTTATGATTTGTTCGTTCCACAATGTGAAAAGTCGCCTGAACAAAGATATATTTTCAAAAAGGTCAAAAATAAGCCATACACCTGTTAAGAATGAAAATTCAAAAGAGTCTTTTAATAAACACGCAACTTTGTTAAAAATACGAATGGATGAATCCATTATGTGGGATCATAAGTGTAAAAGCTCTAAAGAACTTTTTTAAATTAAAAGTAGTGTTGACACGATTTATGATGTAGTGGAATGTTGCAAACACACAATCTCTAAACGGACATATTTTGGTCATATAGATCCATTCATTCAAAATACAAGCGAAGGAAATTTTTGTTCCCAAATTCAAAAAATCAATGCTGATTTAGAAAAATTTAACTTGTGATTGAAAGAGGAAATGGTTGCTGATTTGAGATACTTTAATTCTCTTAAACATGAAGTAGACTCTCTCAAATCTCAACTGGAAACTTAAAAAACACAGTTTTTGAATGAAATTGACCGACTTTTCAGGGAATATTATTATGCTGATCACATGAATGCTATACTTGGTGTATATACAACCCTTGATGAATTCACTGACTTACAATGTGACTATGTGGACCAAGTAGTTAAATGTGAACGTCTTGAAAAAGAGCTTTCAAAAAGAACAGAAAATGTCAATAACAAATCTTTCAATGAATTGTCAAAAAGATTTTCTCAACTTGAACAACATTCAATTAATCTTGAACTCGCTTTACAGCAAAGTCAGGAACAACTTAATAATGACAAAGTTTGGAAACAAAAAGAATCAAATTCATTTCGAGAATTAAATGTCAAATATTTTGAAATTCAAGATCTGAAAGCTCAATTACAAGACAAAGACATTGCAATAAGTGAGTTGAAGAAACTTATTGAAAAAATAAAAGGAAAATCTGTGGAAACTAAGTTTGAAAAACCATCGGTTATTCGACAACCGACAACCCGGAATACTTTTAAAAATAAGTCAAAGTGTGTTGATCAACTTTAGGTAGAAAACCGTACTAATTATTAAAACAAACATATATTTGGCAGTTTTTGTCTGTTTTTGGTTATTTAAGCTCGTTTTTGGAGGTAAAAGATATATGTAATTAAGCACTTATCATCACTGCACATATTTTGCCTCAGAATGTGAAGTCAATTTTAAAGAACACAAACGTGATTGCACCAGGAATGTATAAAGTACACACAAAGCCTAATCAAATTAGAACACCACAGTTGCCTTAAGATATTAGGAAAACTAACAAACGTGTATCTTTCTCTACAGGAGTAATTTCCACTACTAGTGTTAGCAGACCACAGCTTAAGAGCAATCGATTGAAAGATAGAGTCATGCATAACAATAGTCAAGGGAAGAAACAACAAGTAGAAGACCACCGTAGGAATTTTAAGTTTTCTAATAATAAAATGTCAGTAACTGCGTGTAATGACAGTTTGAATGCTAAGACCTCGAATGTAAACTTTGTATGTGTTACTTGTGGAAAATGTATGCTGAATGACAATCATGATATGTATGTTCTTCATTATATTAATGGCGTGAATACTAGGACTAAACAACCAATTGTTGTACCTATTAGTACTAGAGAACCCAAGCGAATTGTGAACCAATCTGTTGCAACACCTCTTAAGAAAACAGTTGCCTTAGAATCCACTAACCAGAAACCTTGAAGCACAACTAGGAAGCAATATGAGCATGTTAGTAAGACATGTAAATGGTGGTACTCTAAGATCACACCACACCAAGATATAAATGGAAACCTAAGACTAGTACATTGAATGTTAAACCAGATGTTAGTATGCCTCAAGGAAATAAATCTAGAACTACTAATATTTCAGAATCCATAACACTTAGGGGATCCACTTTGTCCAGTACTCCATTGTCTTCTAATTCTTTTGCAGCTCGTAGAGATAATTCTATTCATCGTCGACTCTAGGTGCTCAAAGCACGTGACGGGAAATCTCAAGCTTCTAAGTAATTTTGTGGAGAAATTTTCGGGTACGGTAAAGTTTGGAAATGATCAAATTGCACCGATTCTTGGTTATGGAGATTTGGTTCAAGGGAATGTCACTATCAAGCGGGTTTATTACGTTGAAGGGCTGAATCATAACTTATTCTCCGTTGGTCAATTCTATGATGCGGATTTGGAAGTTGCTTTTCGGAAGTCTACATGTTACATCCATGATTTGAAGGGAAATGATCTTCTAACATGTTCTCGTGGCACAAATCTTTATTCCATCACCCTTCAAGACACATCTACTCCCAATCCAATTTGCTTAATGGCTAAAGCATCATCGTCACAAGCATGGTTATGGCATCATCGTCTTTCACATCTAAACTTTGATACCATCAACTTGCTTTCAAAGTATGATATTATGACTGGCCTTCCCAAATTGAAATTCGTCAAAGATCATCTTTATTCTTCTTGTGAGTTAGGGAAAGTAAAACGTAAGTCTTTCAAGACAAAAACTACCCCAAGCTCCAAAAGATTGTTACAAGTTCTACACATGGACTTATGTGGTCCCATAAGGGTAGAAAGCTTTAATGGTGAGAAATATATGCTGGTAATTGTTGATGACTATTCCAGATATACTTGGCCTCACTTCTTGAGGTCCAAAGACGAAAATCCAAAAGTTCTCATTGATTTTCTCAAATTTGTTCAAAGAGGACTTCATGCTCAAGTTAGAACAGTTCAAACTGACAAAGGCATGGAATTTTTAAATAAAAATCTTCATGCATACTTTGCTCAAGAAGGGATTGAACACCAAACATCAATTGCTCGAACACCTGAACAAAACGGTGTTGTCGAAAGGCGGAACTGTACTCTTGTTGAAGCTGCTCGAACAATGCTAAGCGCCGCTAAAGTTCCTTTGTTCTTTTAGGCTGAAGCAATTGCCACAACATGTTTTACTCAAAACCATTCACTCGTAATTCCTCGACATGAGAAAACTCCTTATCACATCATCAATGGTCGAAAACCGTATGTAAATGTCTTTCACACTTTTGGCTCATTATGATACATTATCAGAGATGGTGAAAATCTTGACAAGATGAAAGAAAAAGGTGATGCAGGTATTTTTGTAGGGTATTCTACAGTGTCAAGTGCTAACAGGTTATATAACATGAGAACAAGAGTGATAGTGTTGGAAACCATCCATGTTAACTTTGGAAGAATTGCCTTTAATGGCGGTCAGATATGTCAGTTTCTGATCGCGTTCACGCAATGTCCGGCAACGGCATTGAACAAGACAGTTTAATCTCGGTCCCTAAAGTCAACGCAAAATGTTACCTCATGAGCTAGGCTGTGACAGTAACTACGTCGCTAATGAGTTGGATTTGCTAGTTTAACGGATGTTCATATGAATTACTCAACTGGAAAACTACTCCATTTGTGTCAAAATATTTCGTTGTATCTGCTGGATGATGACCTGTTTAAATGTCACAACAATCACTACAGACAACTTGCATCTACTTCAACAACAGTGCTGCAGATCCTGCCTTGATTGAACATTCAAGAAACACATAAACTATAAGGTCAAAGCACAAAATCAAGCGTGACTTGCAACTGTTTATCTGATTACTGAAGAAAATTAGTACTCAAGCAGAAACTTATAAAGAAAATGAACAAGTTGACGAAGACGAATTTATCAACATCTTTAGTACACCGGTACATGAACAAGGGGAGACATCTTCTCGATATGTTGACTCGTCAAACATGTATAAATTCTATCAATGACATCCTTCAAAACACCGTTAGACAAAAGATCATTCGTTAGAACAAGTCATTGGAAATCCTTCTTAATCAATTAGAACAAGACGTCAGCTATAAACAAATGGCAAGATGTGTATGTTCACACTCACCGTGAGTCTAACCGAACCAAAGAACATCAAAGAATCCATGGTTGATTCTGCATGGATTGAATCGATGCAGGAAGAACTTCACCAGTTTTATTAATTAGATGTATGGGAATTAGTCGACATACCACTCTGCAAAAATGTCATAAACATTAAGTGGATCTGGAAAAACAAACGTGATAAAGAGAATATTGTAATTCGCAACAAAGCCCGTCCTATAGCTAAGGGATACAGTCAAAAGGAGATAATTGATTTCGAAGAGTCATTTGCTCCAGTTGCTAGATTGGAAGTTGTCCGATTATTCGTTGCATATGTTGCACACAAGTCATTTCATGTCTATCAAATGGACGTCAAGACAGCATTTCTTAACGGACCTTTGAAGGAAGAAGTATACGTCAATCAGCCAGATGGATTCGTAGACCCACATCAGCCTGACAAAGTCTACCGTCTCAAAAAGGCATTATATGGACTTAAACAAGCTCCAAGAGCGTGGTATGATGAACTCTCCAACTTTCTGGTATCTAAAAAGTTCTCCAAAGGTTATATTGATCCAACTTTGTTCATTACTAAAAAAGGAGAAGACATATTGCTTGTGCAAATTTACGTTGATGACATTATTTTTGGTTCTACGAACCCAAAACTTTCCAAAAAGTTTGAAAAACTAATGCACAACAAATTTGAAATATCTATGATGAGGGAGCTGAAATTCTTTCTAGGAATTCAGATTTACCAACCCCCACGTGGTATCTTTATAAACCAAGCTAAGTATGCTTAAGAGATACTTAAAAAGCATGGTATGACATCATGTGATAGCATTGGTACACCAATGGCTACTAAACCCTAGATGCTGACTTGAGTAGAACTCCTGTTGACCAAACAAAATATCGTAGCATGGTCGGAGCACTCATGTACTTAACAACAAGTAGACCAGATATTGTACATGCAACATGTTATTGTGCTCGATATCAAGCGAGACCAACTGAAAAGCACCTCAAGGAGGTTAAACGGATCTTTCGGTACCTTAAGAATACCATTAATATGGGACTTTGGTATCCGAAGGACACCGATTTTGAACTAATTGCCTTTTTATATTTGGATCACGCAGGCTGACTCGATTCACGTAAAAGCACATATGATGGCATACAATTTCTAGGCGGTGATAAGCTAGTCAGTTGTTCGTCAAAGAAATAGTACTGCACTTCAATGTCTTCAGCAGAAGCCGAGTATGTGTCTTTATCTGCGTGATGTGCTCAAGTTCTCTGGATACGAACTCAGCTCATAGATTATGGCTTCCACTTTGATAAAATACCCATGTATTGTGATTCACAAGCAGCCATAGCCATCTCGTACAATCCAATCCAGCATTCCCGTACCAAACACATTGATGTCAGATATCACTTCATAAAGGAACATGTTGAAAATGATACGGTTGAATTATTCTTTGTCGGAACTGAATACGACCTGTTTACTAAAGCCTTACCCGAAGATAGGTTTAAGTATCTCGTCAGACGACTCGGTATGAGATGTTTGACTCCATATGAACTGGAGGTTCTGGCAAACGAATTTGCTTGATATACATCAAACATCGATTTATAAATATTTTTGTTTTTCTCTTTATTTTGATTTATAAATATTTTTGAAAAAGAAAATAAAAAATATAAAACCAACAAAAAGAAAATACAAAAATATTAAATCTAGAAAAACAAAATACAAAATCAGAAAATTTCAAAAATACAAAAAAGAATCTTCTCGACGTGTCTCTTGGGATCGATAACATTTACGTACCTAGAAATGTTGATTAATATTGACACGGGTGTATAAATGAAGTTCGAGCAAGAGTTCAAACGTTTCAAAACATGTCATTTCTAATTTTTCTCAATGACTTATGTACATTTCAGTGCATAACTCGGACCCGAATGTAATAGGGAAGTGTACATTTCAGTGCGCTTACTCCAAAAATAGAAGAGAAGTCTTCTATCATGTGGTTTTTCAAAATCGTTAAACACAATTTTTCAAGAAAACTTTTAATGTCAAATCATTTGCATAACAACAAGTGGTATCTTTCAAAATTATGTGTTCAACCCTCCCTCCTCACATACTTTTCCAAAATTGTGGTATCAATTTTCTCAAAAATGTCATATTTATATGGATCGATTTTTAAGGGGAGATTTCAAAAACCAAAGCCTTTAATGTATTTTGGGTACATCTCATAAATGTCAATTTTATGTATCCAAAAACATTTCGTGAAATTAAAATGTAGAAATTATAATGTCAATTAATAATATACATTGTTCACTAAGGCATCTCACTCCGTCTTCAACATACTTGTGGTGCCATACCATTTTTTCCTTGTGATGTCAAGTTTTAAAAATTTGTGGTATCCCACATACTGTGTTGAAGGGGAGCTATCAGAAAAATGAAATCATGCAATATCGTGGTATAATTTTTCTCCCCATGGAATTTCTCATGTCATAAATTTTAATCAATTGATATTTCAAATACTAAAAGATTTATTATTTTAAATAAGAAGAGAAAATGTGATTAAAATGTGATCAAGAATAATGTGATCTTTAAGAATCTATGTGCATAACTCTTTCCTTCATGTGCGAAGTCATTTCGAATATCGATGCACATGTGTAAGGGGAGCTTTTCAAAAGAATGAAACTCTCAAAGTGTTAAAACGTCTTGATTTTATCAAACACTTTGATTGATTTTCAAGGTTTTATGGTTTCGATCTATATACCAAACAACCAATTAACTCACGAAGTCGATGAAGTCATAAGGTGGTCAAGGTTAGGTATAAGTCCTATGATCTAACTTGAACCGGGGGGATCTACCCATGTACATTCCATAGATAGATTAGAAGTCCTTAGGTATGATTGGAGATGAATGAGAATAAGAGAATAATGTAGACTAGGACTTAAGTTATCACCGGAACAATCACAACATGGTGGTAGTGATGACGTCTTGATAAACATTGAAGGGGTTGAAGAATTAAAAAGAAATGCATGGATAAAGGGTGAAAAGAAAGAAGCCCTCCACATAACTTAGGCAGAAACCGGGTTAATACATAATCTATCAAAATCACAAAGATGATTGTTTTTATTGAAGAAAGCCGTCATGGACCCAGTGATGCAATGCACTACCCTTCCCAGCCATTCGAGTTTATCTCAAAAGAAACTTGTCTCATTTGTCACGGAGATACACACGCTATCTATTGACTTTCTCAATCCGAGTTAGTTGATATTGAAAAAGTGGCAGTCAGCTCCAGCCTCCGATTACTAAAACCAAAGTGCACAAATCGAGTCTAGAGCCAGAAGATATCATCAATATAAATCTCATTAGGACACAATCCATGTAAAACACTTGTTGTTCATCATTAAACAACAATTGGTATCAAAGAGTCCTACGCATTATCCTTTTGATCTTGCCAGAACATCAGAGTGATACTCTTTAGTATTCATAGTGACGATGGAAATACTTCCAGTGTCAACATCAAACAACACTGCGTTAGGTGACTTGCAAGATTCTATATGAATCGAGCTTGTGCTAACTGGATATCGATTTGGTCTAGTAAATGAATTGACGACTTAATCAGAAAGATAGTAACTATCTGATTCACTCTTATCGTATTGTTTGCTTTGAGACGTTCCGATAATGAGAAAAAGCAAGTACGGTGAATCTAATGCATCCGCGTTAGAGGATCTAACACTTTGAGCTGGAAACCCTGTCAAGGAGATTCTTTGAATCTACCTGATCACAAGTATAGTATTTATACTATAAAATGGGGAACCGGTGGTTATTGCAACCTAAAATCGACGAATGACAAAGACATATCGTCCATATCTGTTGTTTATTACTAACACTCAAATGCATGTACAAACGTCGGTGTTGCAGCCTCATTCTAGCGATGTTAGATTCATTACCACATGCTCATACTCAAGCTTCAAAAGTCATATATTCAGCTTAACTGCAACAAGAATTTTATCAGTCAGAAAGCTCAAGTTCATGTCAAATTCAACAACTCTGATAATCATGAACTTTCTCATCATCAAAGATCTTCAAAGTCAAACTAAGAATCATCTTCTGGAGAGATTGTTAACCAAAGAAACATTCAATAGAAGAGATTGTTAGCCTTGATGAAGAAGAGGAGGTTGAAAGCTTTCAAGACAAGTATGAGCATGTCGGTCAAGAGTACAAGTTGATCAAGAAAGTCAAATCAAGACGATTCAAGTCAAGGAGATGATGCAAGATGAAAGATCTCAATAACTCAAAGTCAAAAGACAAAGACAAGACCAAAGAAGGCAAAGCTCAAGAGTCAAATCAAGATAACCTCCAACAAGAATGTCAACATTGGGGAGATAAAAGCCAACCTCAACATTGGGGGAGATTGTTAGCCTTATTTTTATATAAGTCAAACAAGAATGTCGTCGGTCATCTTTATAATAATTAGTCTTGTATTGTAATAGGCTAGTCGGGTTTAACGGGCTTAGACTTTAAGCTAATATTGTCTATATTTCAGGCCAAAGCCCAACAAATAGCCAACCCCGACCCAATAACAAAGCCCACGGGCCAACATGTGGCGTGGACTATAAATAGGACCCTCTCCACACATGGAGAAGGTGTTGGTTGTCTTGCATGTTTTGTGTGTATGTATAATCCACCATCCTTCATTTCTTTCTTAAATTTCTATACTCTCTTTTTCTCTCTAATTTCCATACTTTTATTTCTCTCTCTATTTTCTATAAAGATTAGTTGTTGTGTAAGGTAAGTTTTAGGATAACAATAGTATAGGTGTTGTGGATTCACAACTAGACATACAGATGGTATAAACACCCATCCCGAACCAGTATATATTGTGGTGTCCCTTTTTCTACTTACTAGTCGTGTTGTTAAGTAGTTTGTACTCCACTCAGTCTCTTTGTGACTTGAAGTTTTATAAACTTTGAAGAAGTCAGAAAAACATATTTACCCCCTCTATGGTTCTACAATTGCAGTTTACTCTAGTTTGCAAGTGTTAAAGCCTTCTCGATAGATTGTTTTAGTTGAAAAAATCTTTGTAAAAAATTCAAAATCCTAACTCCGGTTTTTTAAAAAGTTGAGTAAGATCTATGGCTGAAGAGAACTATGTCGAGGGGTGTTTTATGCAAAGACCACCTTTGATAGAGGCATGTGGGTTTTGCTTTAGGAAAATTCGCTTTGAGACTTGTGTTAAGGAAACATGTACTCCTAACACTGTTATTTGTGCAAATTCTTCTTCTCTAATTGCAGGTACTTTGACGGTCTTCGTCCCATCTCTTAAATGGGTTCAACATCTGTGAATAAATCACCACCGTCTTTCCTTCCTCAAACTTCTATTTTTAATTATTTTATAAAATATTTTTGAAAAAGAAAATACAAAAACATAAAATTTCAAAAACAAAATACAAAAATAGAAAATTTCAAAAAAAATAAAATCAGAAAAATTCAAAATACCAAAAAGAATCTTCTCGGCATGTCTCTTGGCATCGATAATATTTACGTACTTAGAAATGTCGATTAATATTGACACGGGCATGTAAATAAAGTTCGAACAAGAATTTAAACGCTTTAAAACATGTCATTTCTATTTTTCTTAATGGCTTATGTACATATCAGTGCATAACCCGGACTTCAAAGTAAGGAAAATTTATCTTTAAAGATAACTTATCCTATCAACAGGGAGAGCAATCTTCTCGTTCTTGAGCTATTTTCACAAAACATTCAAAGTTTTGAGCTCAAGATTTTGACGTTTGATTACTTCTGATCAGAATTCGGTTTTAAAGAAAAGAAAGTGTACGTTTCAGTACGCTTTATCTTAAAAAAAGAGAAATCTTCTTCATCCTGAGCATTTCTTACAAAAATCTTATTGCTCGGGACATACGAATTCTAAGTAAATATCAGCTTAAGACTCGTTCTTCAAATAAAGGAAAGTGTGCACTCATGTACATTTATCCTAACAATGAGAAGATAGCAACTTCTCGGACTTGAGCTGACACATAACGTCAAATCAAAGACATTCAAAGTCTTTAGAGCTCAAGTAACATTGGTTTTTCAAAACCGTTGAACACAAATTTTCAAGACTTTCTCAAAATGTTTTTCAAAATCTTTTAAAATTGTGTGTTCAACACACCCTTCTCACGAAACTTTTAAAAGTCAAATCATTTTTATAAATGATTCGATTTTTGAAGGGGAGCTTTTAAAACCAAGTTTTAATGCTTTTAGACACATTCTCGAAATGTCTATTTCAGTGTGTCTAAAACATTTTAAAATGTTTAAACAAGTGAATATCTTATATGTCAAAAATAGTTATTGACGAGTGTGTATATATATCGACAAGCGCGTCAGCGATCGAAGCTACATCTGGTCTAGAGAAATCAAAAACCGTGCCAATGGCCTAGTGATCATCCGTTTTAGATATAAATACACTTTGACATAACTAGCTTTCTCATTTTGTTTATAACATAAAAAGGGGCTCAACCTCGATTTCACATGAAACTTTCAATGTCATATCCCAATCTTTTCAATTGATGTCATAATTTTATAATGGGAAAATTTCCAAAGAGGACCAAAAGTCATGGTGCTAGTCACCCTTTGTCTAGAAAAACATTTCTAACCCAAAATAGACCAGTGCGACGCGTATTTAAGGCAACTTAACCAGAAGTCGCCATGTGTCTCATATTTTATTATTTAAGTAATTTATGTGTAAGTGGGCAACTTGTCCTTTTGGGCGACTTGTACTTAGGGCGACAAGGTTTTTTAGTCTTTTTTACATTGATTTACTTCTACTTTTTTGACAAATCAACACATAAATACTTCTTATTCTATCCCCAAAATTATCATCCATATACACTATATCCATTAAACATACATAAATAAAACACACGGATCATTCATCTTTATCCCGATCTTTTCACACCATAGTTCCCACATACACGCACACACACAAAACACACCTCACCACCATCAAAAAATAACCTCCAAATTTAATTTCATTCCCTAACATTGAAACCCTAAATTATTTAAATCGGCCGGAAGAATGGTATAATTACTAAAGATTGAAGATTTAATGGTTTAATTAACAGGTATATAGTGATGAATATAATTTTATATATAATTTTACATATTTTTATTATTAAAAAAATGATTTAGCGAGTCACGATCAATTATCGAAACTGCTTTTTGATTACATGAAGGGGAAATAAGTAGTTTTAACTGCCTTTTGATTACATGAGTGGGAAATAAGTAAGTAGTTTTTGTGTAATTAGTAAGAGAGTTGCTTTTTCCAAACTAATTATCGAACAATTTGAAAAATCTTAAAGCAGTTTTTATAAGCAATCTTCAATGTTATTTCTGAATGAAATGTATGTTTTGTTTACTATAGTTTTGCGTAGATATAAGATATTGTTAGACTTTAGTGTTGGTTTAGTAATCGAGTTTTGAACTATGATTTTGCAAAGCTCTTAATCGTCTGCAAGTTTTGGTGGTAGAAGGTAGAAAAGGAGAGCTAGAGCTACATGTCAACAACTATTCAAGCTCAGAACCGAGGTTAGCGTTTAGTAATTTATAGTTACTTTTTAAACGTCTTGAGCTGTGAAGAGAGGGTTAAATTCAGTTGATAATTAGTAAATAATGTTGTATGAAGTAAAGGTAAGTCATCATTTAGAGCATACACTATAATTATATACTTGGATTTTCACTATAAACACGCGAGTGACATTGAGAAAATGTCATCAACATTACCGTTCTACAAGAACAATGGTTATAGAGTGGTTTGGCAGCTTTGTGTTAATATATACCCATAATTTGCCTTGACAAACATGTACAAAGTAGATTTTAGTTTGTGACGAAATGTGGAGTCACTCTATGAAGATTCAGTATGAACTTTCAATGATTCTGATGTTAAAATGGACTGTTATAGGCTATATAACGGTATAGACATCGAGATAACTAATTATGAATGTAACATTACTTTTTTGGTGCCTCAATTGTCTACGCTAGCATAAAAAACACTAAAAAAGTCATACTGGTTATTGATAGAGTGAATTCACTTTTGATTGCAAATTAACTTTTATTTTGTTGTCAATAATATGTTCAGACACATAGAAAAAAATTGGATTGAGTTACAAGGCATCCCTCTCTTTCATAACATCAGAAACATTGAAAATCTGTTTTGTTTGTTGACAGAGTGACTTCAGTTTTACGTAGCAAACTAACTGTTGTAAATAAGTGTGTTTTGAGAATTTATGAAAAATAGAAATACTTAAGAGGAGAACCATGTTATATGATCCTATTTGTCCATAATCACCAATTCTTGTAATAGTATGGCTTTAGTTAACACTAGTTATATGCCAGAGAAACTAATTAACATCAAAGTTCTCCACCTCATTAAGTGTTCCACGTATGTAACAGGAGAAAAATGTTGTTGATCCTATTTGTCCATAATCACCTACTATTTTAAAGTGTTTGGCTTTAGTTTACTCTAGTTGTACGCTGGAGAATCTGTTAGTGTTTTGACTTGGTCAAATGCTAGGTAATATAGTCTCTTACAAACCTCATCCATACTATTAAGGAGGATAATGGACGAACATGTACTTTAACTTAGATATTTTACAAAAAAAGTAAATGCTACCGATTTAATATCTCAAGAATCAAACTGACGTGCTTTGATATAAAGGAGAATGTTCGGATTCACTAGAGGGAAGTTGGTCTTGTATAAGAATATACATATAAGCAGTAGTTGATTTCCAATGTTTCTAATGCTAAACCGAGAGTGATCCTTTGTTTCTCAGCTCACTTCTTTTACATATGTGTTTAGACATATATTATTGACGAAAACAGTAGTAGTTCGCAATCAAAAGCGAATTTACTCTATTAAGAACACGTATGAACTTCTAGTGTCTTGAATGCTAATATAGACAGTGATGACATATGTATTTGGACATATCATTGACAAGGAAAATGAAATGTGTGCCTAAAACTAAGACCTAAAATTAGACCTAAACTTGTGATTGGTGGATTTTAAAAGTTAATGGGTAAATAATCACGAGAGAGAAGATGTTTAAGACACTTGGCACGAATTGTATGGAGTAGGTATATTGTTAGGCTTTGTTAGTAAGTCTATTTATCACTGCTCTATTGACAAAAACAATAGTAGTTTGCAATATGACAGTGTTTCCTCTTTATGGAGTAACTTTTAAATGTTAAGATTGATTAATGCATTATCATCCTTATTGATGGTATTGATTGGGGCTTACAAGATTCCTTGGTTTATCTTTAAGAGTATTTAAGTATTTAACAAAGAGTCAAATCAGTTATGGGAGGCTATTTTAGATTTTTAGCAGAGTTTAAAAACATTAACTTAGAGTAACAAAAGACAAATGGTAGCCTGGTCAGAGAAAACAGAGTAATAGTTAGTTCGAATAACACAAGAGGTCCAGTCTCATCTATAAGCTGTATTTTAAAGCTATTATTGCTTCCAATTAACTATTACCTTTGTGTTGATACTGTTGTGTTTATTTTCTGAGTAACTAAACAGTAATGTATGTATCTTTGCTTGTAACAACTCACTAAACTGTTGTATTATTTGTTTGCAGCAAAGAGGACGATCAAAACAATAAGAGTTCATGAAGAAAGTCAAGGAGATGGTTGCTTAAATAACTACAGCGCCTAGTGAAACCACTTGTAAAAGAAAGTACCAGGCATGTTGACATGGTTTTGCATAGTGACGTGCGGGCTGTAGAGCGATCAGAGTTTGACCAGCAGGTGTATATTTATTTCAATTCAAATATTGATCCTACTTGCAACTAGTTATTTGATTACTTCTACCACCCTTGATTGAGTGCAATTTTAGAAAATGAATAGTATCAGGGAATTTACTTGTGACTATGATTTAAATACCAGGTTCAAGCGAAGCTATCATACATTGAACAATACAAACTGGAAAGAGAAAAAGAGCAAAAGGTACAAAAGTAGCATGGGTTGCCATACAGTTTGGTGTATTTATGCTTCAGTTTAAACCTCGTTTGATGCATCTTTCTTTTTGCTTTAGCTGGAAGAAGAGGAAGAACTAAAGAGGTTAAGGAAGGAGCTTATACCAATAGCTCAGCCTATGCCTTACTTTGACAGACCGTTCATCCCAAAAAGGTAAGAGAAAATATTAATGTCACTACATTAAACACTAGACGTGCATTTCGAGTGTGGAATACACTCAAACTTGCTTGTCTCGAAGACCACTTAGATTAGCATAAACCAATTTTTCACTGGATAACTGTTTTGGTTTTGAGCCCAGTATAATTTTTCACCTGTGAATGAATATTCTTCCTATGGACCTTAAGGAATACGTGGGTACGGTTCATTTTGTTTACGCATGTTGTTAATATTTTTTTGTTAGGTCAAAAAAGCAACCAACCATTCCAAAAGAGCCAAAATTTCACAACCCACAACATAAGAAGATCAAGTGCTGCCTGTTTGGGAATGACATGTACTCTCAATGCCAGCAACAACATTAATAAGCACGCACTCTTTTCTTGTTGGGATTTTTGGTGATTGATAGAATATAAGAATATCTCGTCAAAAACAATATTTTTTACTTCTCATTTTGTGTATATGATGCAATTAAACTGGTTGCAGTTCTCAGTGAACGATATTTGATCTGTTACACATGTACACGGCTGTGTCAATTCTAATGAATTTACCGTGTCTCTTGTATGTTTGTTCGAAGTCATTATTTCACTCATCTATGTACCGAAACTGGATATCTTCTGTACACAGGTACACGGCTGTGTCAAATTCTAATGAATTCACTGTTTCTCTTGTATGTTGTTTGAAGTCATTATTTCATTGATCTTGCTATATTCCAATTAATCTATGGACCTGATGATAAATATGACAATGAGCTCGAAATGATAAATATGACCGAGTACAGATTATTCCCAACAAAAGAACCACCAGATGCTGCCTTATTTTGAGCCTGGAAGCCCTGGTCAGAACTGGCAGCACATACAAAATTCTGATACATAAAATGAAAGAAAATTTATAAGAAAAGTAAACCATATGTTCCACGCTCTCTTTCAGCACCCTCTTTAACTAGACGTTTCTTAACCTATCAACAACTTATTGTCACCCAAGAAGCAATACTTAAGAGGCACCTCTAGAATGAGTCAGGAGCCGGGTCCCAATTGGAAACTAATTTTAGCTCCCCGACAGCGGCGCCAAAAACTTGATGCGTAAATTGTTTTAAATAATATTTTACCAAGTTTTAAATTTATAAAACTCGTTTACCGATACACGCACTAACGGACAGAGAACCCGATCGTATATAGTGCAGTAGTTTGGTAAATCCGAGGTCGTCCCAAGAGCTAAGGTTTAATAGTTCTAATTTGATTATTGTCACGTTTGAAAATGGTTTTGAGTTGATTTTAAATAACTATAGAAAAGTAAATGCAATAAAGTAAATAGATAGAAGAATTAAGGGAGAAAGGCGTGCTAACCTAACCATTTCATTACTAGTGTTATGATTACATTTTTCTGTGCCACGTTCAATTAGTGGTTCTAATATCGACAGACCCAAATTTACATTTGAGGTCTGTCCTATACTTACTCTACGATCCCACATTCCCTTACGATCGCACGAGCAGGGCATCCAAGCTTGCAGTGGTTAAATCCCAACTACCCTTAAGACCAATCTACAATCTTAACCGATTATTAACCCCCTCTGAAAGAGTTCCCATGCTTTTTAAGTATTTAATGTGACAAAGGCGGTAATTTGTTTAACTCCTACACTAGGGATAGATGTCAAGCTACCCTAGTACCCTACTAATCCAAGGTTCAACATGGTAAGTCTAATATCAGGATTAACAAGATCTAAGCCACCCTCTATACTACCAAGACATAGGGATCAATAAAAGGCTATAAGGATATCTAACAGAACCATAATTGAACAGGAAATCATAATCATGACAACAGTAAATACATGGTTAGGCCAGCACTAAGAGTGCTTAGCCGCTCATGGTAACAACAATGCAAGAATTAATGAATAAAGACATGGATTGAATCATCATTGTTCTTACAGTGAATGCTATGAATGATTAAATACAATAATATGTGTAAAGTGACTTCTCCCTTAGACCTTCTGATGAAATGCTTCGAACCTTAGGGGTTTGGTTCACCCCTTAAAACTGTGTGTAACCCTTATGAGACGTTACGCCGTAATCTTGCTACGTAAGCTTCCAATCTTCTAGGCATAAAATGATGTTACGGCGTAACCTTGTCGCCTATGTTACGCCGTAATGCTGACTCAGATAGATCATCTCTTGGAGATTTGAATGTTGCGGCGTAAAGTAGGAGAGGCTTTACGCCGTAAAGGGTGTGATGACTCATTTCTTTGTTAGAGTATGTTACGGCGTAATCCCTCGGGTGTGTTACGCCGTAAACTGCCTTGAACTCTTCACTTTAGTGCATTTCTTGTCCAAATCCCTTGTCTTTTGCTAAAATGCTCACTTGGTCCCTGAAAACTAATAATAAACAATTAAGTAACATTTTCAGGCATTTATAACATGTTTATAAGCATTTTCATAGGGAATTTGATATTAAAATGTATTAACTATTTGATGTTATCAAATATCCCCCCACTTGACTTCTACTTGCCCTCAAGTAGAACCGTTTAGAATAATTTATAAAAAGAGATATCTCCCTAGGTTTTTAAGGAAGATATGAATTTAAAAATCACTTATGCTAAAAAGTTCTAAACCGAGCACCTCACAAAAAGAAAAACAAATCACACTCATACTCTCACTAATCTATGTGTTTCATTTTTGGTGATCACTCAATTGCACAGTCATAGTATGTATTCTATCATAAGCTTGGAAAGCACACAAGTCTCCACCAACTAGAATTAGGGTCTAAACAGTCTCAAAGGCAACATGGGTGATATTGGTTTATTGGGTGGTATAAAGGGTCAGGATAGACATGGGATACACATTTAATGGTTGTTAAAATAAAAACATAAAACAAATAGTCTAAAGTAATCTAAGGTTGTCATAACTAGCTATTGTCCATCTATAGGCCCAAGAGTCCAAGTCCAAAAATCTGATCTTCAATAATGGGCTACTAGCTCCATTCTTCATAATTGTTGAGATGGCTTGGTGCAATAATAGGCTACCAGCTCCATTTTTTTATAATTAATAATTTGCACCATCTTTACATCTTTTAGCACACGGGTGGCTTTTTAGTTGCACCCTCTTTCCTTCATTTTCTTTCTTTTTAAACATGCAAATGCTACAGGAGTTTATATCTTTTTATTATTGCCCCTACAGCATTTGATATTATACGCACATCCCCTCACTTGAGATGAACAACGTCGAAAGTGATAACATAGGGGGGTCTTTATAAATCATAACTGATTGGTCTTCCATGAATGCATAAAATTTTCGTTCCTATTCCCCCGAACCATAGACTTAAATAGCCAGAGATTTCAACACAAAGAAAATAAAGACTACAGGGTAGGCTAAGGCGAAATGGTGTAACGAAACATATAGGGTTTAAACAGGATTGGCTTGACAAGGTGATCTAGGGGTATCTTGCACTAATAGTGAGTGCAACAAGGGTTTTACACGAGGAGGTCGACAAGTCAGTATGACAAGCCGATAAACACACACACATATATAGGCTTTTTAGGTGATTTCCTAAGATGTTGCCTTTTTGAACAGTCTATTCCAACTAACCAATTAGGTCTTAACAAGATGTACAAGCCAAGTTCTAAAGTCTACAATACTACCGGCACTCTCATGTATTTGGTGGATTTTATGTATAATAGATAAAAACAGAATGTTAGGCTTAACATCACCAAATTAATTACAGGATAATAATGTGCTCGGCAAAGATTTATTCTAGTTTAGTAAGAAAAACATGTCAAAATTTTAAAATTGGCACTATTTTTCAAAGAAAACTAGAAAATCGAAGGCAAATATAGGTCAAGTGGTAATTCTACTCCCATCCCCCCACTTGGTTTTTACAATGTCCCTATTGTACATTTAAGGAAATGAAATAAGAGTAGAATTAAATCAAAAGACTCATCTGAGCGTTGCTCTCTTATCCGAGTGATGATTGCAAGAGTTGACTTCTTGCAAAGTGTCTATAGAACAACCTCGTTTCCCCTAAAATCACTAGAAAACAACAAGCATTAAACGTTCATGGATAAATATACACTACAATCAAACTCACTTTCGTAGGAATCACGGTTGCATTTAGCATATGCAACAAGCCTTTTAAACCACGTGGTGCCCCAAGTAGACGAGTGAAGTCTCGTGAGGGTTTCCAGGGAACATACCCATAAAGTTCATTTACTTATACAGTTTTTGAAAAGGTTTCAAACTTATTTTAGTTTTTCAGAAAGGGTTTTACGGCGTAACCATGGGATTGGTTACGCCGTAAACATGTGGTTTTAAAATTTTGAAATTTTGAACAAAAAGGTTACGGCGTAACTAATGCAGGACATTACGCCGTAATGATATCTGTTATGGCGTAACCTATGTGGTTACGCCCATACAGAACCTTATTACCACATGAAAACGAGTCAAGGAGACCTCGAATTCCATTTCTTCTTAGAGAGATCCTGCAAAATAAAGTGAGAAACCAACAAAAACCAACTAATATGCAAAAAATGAAAGACGGGTTGTATCTCGACAAGCACTTTTGTTTATTAACCAATCTTTAAGTTAGACTTAAGACGCTCTACATTTTTGCAAAGTAAAGAGTTTCCGGTGTGGTGTTTATATCTCCCCCGTAATATTTTTTTAATCTATGCCCATTGACTTTAAAATAGACTCCGTTCTTACCACACACTTCCACTGTTCCATAAGGAAACACTTTGCTAATGGTGTAAGGACCATACCATCTTGATTTCAATTTTCCAGGGAAGAGTTTTAACCTTGAATTGAAAATTAGAACCTCGTCCCCTTCATGAAACTCCTTATCCATAATCTTTGCATCATGCCATCGCTTTGTTCTTTCTTTGTATGCTCGAGAATGTTCATAGGCCTTATTTCGTAATTATGCTAATTTATTCAATTGTAGATACCTATGTTTTCCTATGGTATCTAAATCTAGATTTACGTTTTTTAAAGCCCAATATGCCTTATGTTCTATCTCCATCGGAAGATGGCATGCTTTTCCATATACAATTCTGAATGGAGTACTTCTGATTGGTGATTTATAAGCAGTCCTGAATGCCCAGAGTGCATCATCGAGTTTATTAACCCACTCCTTTCAATTTCCATTCGCAGTCCTCTCTAAGATGCATTTAATAGCATGGTTAGTGTTTTTAGTTTGACCACTTGTTTGCGGATGATAAGGGGTAGCAAGCCTATGCGTCACACCGTATTTCTTCAATGTCTTTTCAAGAAGGGAATTGCAGAAATGTGTTCCGCGGTCGCTTATGAGTGCTTTTGGAACTCCGAATCATGAGAACAATTTCTGGAGGAATTTAACTACTACCTGAGCGTCGTTAGTTGGTAATGCTTTAGCCTCAACCCATTTTGAAACATAATCGACAGCCACGAGGATGTATTTATTATTTCGTGAAGAAGGAAAAGGTCTCATGAAGTCAATGCCCCAAATATCAAAGACCTCACTAACGATAATGTTGGTTAAGGGCATTTGGTTGCGAGAGGATATGTTACCAACCCTCTGACATGCGTCGCAATCGCAAATGTACCTTGCAGCATCCCTAAAAATGGTTGGCCAATAAAATCCAGATTTAAATATTTTTCTAGCGGTAATGTCGGCTCCGTAATGCCCTCCAGTTGGTCCTGTATGACAGTGTTCTAGAATTTCCTGCATTTCCTTTCCAAATACACATCTTCGTATGATTCCGTTGGGACATGATTTGAATAGGTATGGATCATCCCATATGTAATGTTTAACATCTGATAGGAATTTCTTTCTTAAATGATATGTCAACCCGTGTGGTATGATTTTTGATACTAAGAAATTTGCATAGTCATCATATTCTGTTGTTTCCCTCACTTGGACTGCCATAAGATATTCATCGGGGAAGGAGTCCCGAATTGCTTCCTCGTTTAGTGTCTCAAGGTTTGGGTTTTCTAATCTGGATGGGTGATCCGCAGCCAAGTTTTCTGTTCCTTTTTTGTCTTTAATCTCAATGGTAAATTCTTGTAACAACAAAACCCATCTTATAAGCCTTGGCTTTGCGTTTTGTTTGCTAAACAAATATTTTAAATCAGAATGATCGGTATAGACGACAGTTTTAGACATGATTAAGTAAGATCGAAATTTATCAAAGGCATAGACGACAGCCAGAATTTCTTTTTCAATAGTAGTGTAGTTTCTTGAGCATCATTCATAGTCTTACTTGCATAATAGATTGGGCAGAATTTTTTATCGATGCGTTGACCTAAAACCACCCCTACAACATAATCGCCCGCATCACACATTAACTCAAAATCAAGGTTCCAGTCAGGAGCAATGATTACAGGAGCAGATGTTAATTTATTTTTAAGGGTATTGAAGGCTTGCATACATTCATTTGAAAAAATAAATTTAGCATCCTTCATAAATAATTGGGTCATAGGTCAAGCAATCTTAGAAAAGTCTTTGATGAATCTCTGATAAAATCCTGCATGTCCCAAAAAGCTTCTAACTCCTTTCACGTTGGTCGGGTATGGGAGTTTGGCAATAACTTCAATCTTTGCACGGTCCACCTCAATGCCAGATTTAGATATCTTATGTCCTAGGATGATTCCTTCTTTTACCATGAAATGGCATTTTTCCTAATTTAACACTAAATTTGTTTCTTCATACCTTGCTAACATTTTTGATAGATTAGTAAGGCAAGAGTCAAACGAGTTTCCAAAAACGGAAAAATCATCCATGAAGACTTCCATAAAGTCCTTGCACATATCATGAAAGATTGTCGTCATGCATCTTTGAAATGTGGCCGGAGCATTGCACAGCCCGAAGGGCATTCTCCTATATGCAAATGTTTCGTAGGGGCATGTGAAAGTAGTTTTTTCCTGATCTTCCGGTGCTAAAGGGATTTGGAAGTATCCAAAGAATCCGTCCAGGAAGCAATAATACTCATTTCCAGAAAGTCTTTCTAACATTTGATCGATGAATGGTAATGGAAAATGATCCTTCCGAGCTACGTCATTGAGTTTTCTATAATCAATACATACTCTCCACCCGGTGACTGTTCTGGTTGGGACAAGCTCGTTATTTTCGTTTGTTATTACGGTTACCCCCCCCCCCCTTTGGGAACTACGTGAATGGGGCTAACCCAAGGACTATCTGAAATGGCGTAAATTAGTCCGCTATCGAGTAGCTTGACTATCTCAGCTTTTACCACATCTTGGACTTTAGGATTGAGTCTTCGTTGGGGTTGCACTACGGGTTTAAAATTGTCTTCCATTAGAATTTTATGAGTGCAAAATGAAGGACTGATTCCTTTGATATCAACAACTTTCCACGCTAACGCAGCCTTGTGTTGCGTCAAAACCTTCAAGAGTGACTCTTTTTCTTGGGAGTTTAATAGAGAGGAGATGATAACTGGAAATTCTTGGTTATTGTTCAAGAAAGCATATTCAAGGTGGGACGGAAGTTCCTTAAGTTTAGGAGGCTGCTTTTAAGCTTCAATCGTATTGGTGGAGAATAAAGTTGGTCTGATTGGTTCCCAATTGTCATGGTTAGAGGGTAGTCCTGCTTTATCTAAATCTTCTGAGTCATCATCCTCTTCTTCCCATAAACTGGTACTATTAATTTTTTGTTGGTAATTCATGATTGGTTCAAATAAGAATGAATCAAGAGTGCTTGAAGGGAGAATTTCCTTAACAAGGTCTGAGATTACATTATCTATAAGATCAACAGAAAGACATTCGTCATCTTCTGGTGTGGAAAACTTCATTGATTTCTCAATGTCAAACGTTATTGTTTCGTTTCCCACTTCGAAAGATATTTTCTTATTAAATAATTCGATCATTGCATGTGTTGTGGCTAAGAATAGTCTTCCAATGATTATTGGAATTTTGTGATCTTCTTTCATATCTAGCACTACAAAATCCATGGGGAATATAAATTTGTCGATCTTTACTATGACATTCTCGGCAATCTCCCTGGGATATTGGGTGGAATGATTTGCTAACATGCGGGTCGGTTTTAATTCACCAAGATCAAACCTTGCATACATAGAGTATGGCATAAGACTAATGTTGGCCCCAAGATCAGCTAGAGCTTTGTCAATGCCCACTTTTCCTATTACACAAGGGATAGTGAAACTTCCAGGGTCTTTTTCTTTAAATGGGATTTTATTAAGTAGCACCGCAGAACATCTTTCGTTTAAAGTTATTTTAGATGTTTCTTCTGCCTTTCCTTTTCTGGCAAGGAGATCTTTCATAAATTTAGCATATTTGGGCATTTGCTCTAAAGCCTCAAAAGTTAGATATTTATACTGAGTTGTTGAAGGTTTTCAAAGAACTTTCTGAATTGTACTTTTTCTTTTTCCTTCTTTAGTCGTCCCGGGAAGGGGATAAAGTAATCGAAAGATTTCATTGATTTCCTCAGATTATCAGGACCATTATTACCACTCTTGATTGTGGTTTCGTTTGTCGTAAGCTCCGCTCCTGGTTGTTATGGCATTAGCTAACCATCTTGGATTGGTTTCAGTAGAGCTTGGGAGACTTCCTGTCTCTCTATCTTGTATTATTTTTGCGATTTTTCCTAAGTGAATTTCTATTTTCTTAATGGAAGAAGCTTGTGTTTTAAAGGTCTGGTCGCAAGTTTTCTTGATACCCCAGACTATGTTCTCACTTTCTTTCTACTTTATTTGGGATTCTTTGATGAAATTATTTAGAGTTTCTTCTAAATTTGAAATTCTTCCTTCCATTGGGGTTTCATACTTATGTTGTGCCATTTTAACTTCTACGGTCGTTATATTCATATTTTTTTCAAAGTCATTAATTTGATTTAGAACTGTTTGAAACTCCTTGTTTTCTGTCTTTATATCTTCTTCATTGTACCATGAGAGAGAATGCGCGAATAATTCCTTGATAACTTCCATTCGCTTTGTCGGTTTCATTTGAGGAATTGGTCCCTTGAAGTCAACCTTAAGCCTTGTTTTCGTGTCCAGTCCTTGATAAAAGATTTGCAACTGTTCATGTTCATTTAGCTTATGTTCGAGGCATCTGAAAAGGGATTTTGTGAATCTTTCCCTTGAACAGTGCAACGGCTCATTAAGTTTTTGTTTAAAGTTCCTAATCGATTCAATTTGTTTAATGATTTTGAGAGGAGGACGATATTCATCCACGAAGGGTCGTTTGAACAATTCCCAGGTTATGATTGACCCTACGGGTAATCGTTTTATCCATTGTTTAGTTTTTCCCTTTAAGGTAAATGGAAAAGCCATTAACATAACCTGGTCCCTAGAAACTTCCAAGGAATGGAAAAAATCGATAATTTCTGTGATATTAGAGATGTGTTCATGAGGGTCTTCGTCATTTTTTCCGTAGAATGGGTTTTCTTTTAGTTCTTCGATGCACTGTTCCTAAAATTCAAATTTTATGTTTTCTTTGAATAATGGTTTAACAATTCCCGATCCACTGTCGCTCCTGATTTTTGTCAGATATTCATTGACAGTAGACCCAGAATCATTGGTTTTACTCATATAAAATTATAACTAATTTTAGCTCCCCGACAGCGCCGCCAAAAACTTGATGCGTAAATTATTTTAAATAATATTTTACCAAGTTTTAAATTTATAAAACTCATTTAGCGATACACGCACTAACTGACAGAGAACCCGGTCATATATAGTGCAATAGTTTGGTAAATCCGAGGTCGTCCCAAGAGCTAAGGTTTAATAGTTCTAATTTGATTATTGTCACGTTTGAAAAAGGTTTTGAGTTGATTTTAAATAACTATAGAAAAGTAAATGCAATAAAGTATAAAGATAGAAGAATTCAGGAAGAAAGGCGTGCTAACCTAACCATTTCATTACTAGTGTTATGATTATATTTTCCTATGCCACATTCAATTATAAGTTCCATTAGTGGTTCTAACATCGACAGACCCGAATTTACATTTGAGGTCTGTCTTATACTTACTTTGTGATCCACATTCCTCTACGATCACACGAGCAAGGCATCCAAGCTTGCAGTGGTTAAATCCCAACTACCCTTAAAACCAATCTATAATCTTAACCGATTATTAACCCCCTCTGAAAGAGTTCTCATGTCTTTTAAGTATTTAATGTGACAAAGGCGGTAATTTGTGTAACTCCTACACTAGGGATAGATGTCAAGCTACCCTAGTACCCCACTAATCCTAGGTTCAACGTGGTAAGTCTAATATCAGGATTAACAAGATCTAAGCCACCCTCTATACTACCAAAACATGGGGATCAATGAAAGGCTATAAGGATATCTAACAGAACCATAATTGAACAGGAAATCATAATCATGACAACAGTAAATACTTGGCTAGGCCAGCACTAGGAGTGCTTAGCCGCTCATGGTAACAACAATGCAAGAATTAATGAATAAAGACATGGATTGAATCATCATTGTTCTTACAATGAATGCTATGAACGATTAAATACAATAATATGTGTAAAGTGACTTCTCCCTTGGACCTTCTGATGAAATGCTTTGAACCTTAGGGGTTTGGTTCACCCCTTAGAACTGTGTGTAGAGTGGTGAAAGTGAGTGATGCTGAATAAGCCGGAGGAGGGCTCTTTTTATAGGCTTCAAAATGTTTACAATGTAACCCTTATGAGACGTTACGCCATAATCTTGCTATGAAAGCTTCCAATCTTCTAGGCATAAAATGATGTTATGGCGTAACCTTGTCGCCTATGTTACGCCGTAATGCTGACTCAGATAGATCATCTCTTGGAGATTTGAATGTTGCGGCGTAAAGTAGGAGAGGCTTTACGCCGTAAAGGGTGTGATGACTCATTTCTTCGTTAGAGTATGTTACGGTGTAATCCCTCGGGGGTGTTACGCCATAAACTGCCTTGGACACTTCACTTTAGTGCATTTCTTGTCCAAATCCCTTGTCTTTTGCTAAAATGCTCACTTGGTCCCTGAAAACTAATAGTAAACAATTAAGTAATATTTTCAGGCATTTATAACATGTTTATAAGCATTTTCATAGAGAATTTGATATTAAAATGTATTAACTATTTGATGCTATCATAGTGTGACCCGTGGCAAGGACAAACCCACCCACCAAAGTCACCTGCATTAGGCAACGGGATGCAACCCAGATGAGTGCATACTCCAACAACTATAAGCCACTCTAGGTCTTTAACCCTCACTGCATCTTCCTATGTATCACGAAGTGAGTTTACATCAACACTGTTGGCTAATTTGACGTCATCATTGATTCTGCGCCTGATAAAAACTGGTTTCCTATGCCACTTGACTGTCACGGTTGTCCCTGGCTCGATGCTTCCAAGGTCTACTTCCAAGGAAGCAAGGGAAAGAACATCTTTACTTTTAAACATACTCAAAACAAACTTGAGTACCAAGAGACGGATTAGTGATACGTAAACGAACCTTCCACCAGTCAAGACAAAGTATGCAAATGCATGCTTGCTAGGGTCACATGGTGGATAACGCTCATGGTTGTGCTCATCATAAACGATTTTAGAAGTGGGGTTCTTAATGGCAGCAACAGTAGGTGGGATGTCAAAACCAAGGTCGTATGTGGGAGCAATTGAACCAGTTGAAAGCCGTGTAACAGAAAAGGCCAAAGGTTAGTGACTAGTGAACCATACATAATATGAAAGTCTAAACCCAACATAGAAAATCGTTCCACAAAATTAAGTATTGATCACAGTATAAAAACCCAACATATGACATTAGTTTATTAGCAAAATGATCTTAAATGCAGCCGATAACATTTAAGCTACTTGCTCTTATGACATAGTGAAATTTTTGTTGTATCCCAAAGAACCCAGGATGACTTACATCTTTACGACATTCATATACTGTATTATACACATTTACCATTCATGTGCTTATCAAATATCAACTTGTCAACTATAGACAATTATCTTGCACTTAGTGTAACAGAAGTTTGGTATAAGAATGACAACAAAACAAATACATATACTTACACAATGTGGGGAACAATCTTCAAGAGTAAAGGTGAATAAGTACTTGCACAAGGATCTAATCTAGTATGCGCTAAGCTAAAACCCAAATCTACGTCTAACTTTATTTAGAAGCAAAACATATTTTTTGTGAACCTGGGGTTAAACTCTATAGTCAAAACACATAGTCAAGAATTAATCTATAAGTGTGTTGATTCTACAATGAGTAAGAATACACACAATCAAGTTCCTTTTCCAAAGAAATAGATATAATGTTTAAGCCGCTATAAACAAGTAAACACAATATAATAGAAGCTTTGGATGTCAAAGAAAAAAAATGAGTTTGAAATAAAGACATGATGTATTTGTTTTTACAGCATATCTAAATTGTGTGTGTAAGCTAACTGGTTCGGTCAACCACTTCTCTAAAGGTTGAAAACCAAATACCAACTGCATAATGTGGATCTCATGAACTTGAAACCTAAAAAGATCAACATGCCATGGTTAACCTCTACTTTTGTTTAAATTGGTTTGCAGTTCAACTTTGGTTAGACATACACTTTGAACACCCTAATGAATCGGACACTCATATTCCCTAAATCAACTTAGATTTTTGTCTAAAAGACACTTTTACAAGTCAGACTTCAATAATTAACATTTAACAATATGATTCTCCAGCCTGATGACAGGCTTGCATTACCAGACTAGTCCAACAGTACAACGTTGTGTTATAAAAAAACTAAGACTACAAAGAAAATACATGAAGGGTAATTGTTCTTAGAAAACAATTTAATGGTAGTCATGTGTATTTACTATGGTCTAATCATGTTCATTTATAACAATCAAAACACGCAACTTCTATTTAAGCTGTTTAGCAAGCCACTTATATGCTAATAAGTAGCATCACATGAATACAATAAATGCAAACAACACAATGATAGCAGTGTTCGATACTTGTTAACTTCGTTCGATATGTATGCATACAGCAATGGAGGCCATGAATCCACGATAAAGTAACAAACATTTGCAGCAAGCATTCAATAACAATGAATACATCTTACACAAATAAGTGCTATACAAAGCTAAATTGCTCTTATGATGAGAAACTATTGGACAGCGTCTCTGCTATGATGCTATCTATTCCCCCTCATGTAATCAAAAGGCAGTTATAACTACTTATTTCCCCCTCATGTAATCAAAAAGCAGTTTCGATAATTGATCACAAACAAAAATCTAGATATCATCACAAACACAAATCCAATGACTCGCTAAATCATTTTTTAAGAATCAAAACATGTAAAATTATAAAAAAATGATATTCATCACTATATACATGTTAATTAAACCATTAAATCTTCAATCTTTAGTAATTATACCATTCTTCCTGCCGATTTGAATAATTTAGGGTTTCGATGTTAGGGATTGAAATTAAATTTGGGGGTTATTTTTTGATGGTGGTGAGGTATGTTGTGTGTGTGTGTGTGGGAACTATGGTATGAAAATATCAGGATGAAGATGAATGATCTGTGTGTGTTTTATTTGTGTGTGTTTAATGGATATAGTGTATATGGATGATAATTTTAAGGATAGAATGAGAAGTATTTGTGTGTTGATTTGTCAAAAAAGTAAACAATTCAAAGTATATAGACTGAAAAAACCCCGTCCCCTAAGTAACAATTCGCCCAAAAGGACAAGTTATCCACTTACACATAATTTACTTAAATAATAAAATATGTGACACATGGCGACTTCTGGTATGTTGCCCTAAATACCCGTCGTCTTTGAATCAATTTTGGGTTAAAATATTTTCTAAACGAAAGGTGACGAGCACCATGACCTTATTGGTCCCTCTTTGGGAATTTCCCCTTTTACAATTGATGTCAACATGCTAATTGGTGTCATAATGTGTGAAATTGAGGGGAAGCAAGAAGAAAAATGGGTTCCATTAATTCATGCAATATATAAGTGGTACAATTTTTCTTCCTTATGAAACATTTACATGGGTCTTAAATTTTAATCAATTGGTTATTAAAATACTAAAAGATTTATTATTTCCACAGGGAGGAAAATTGATTAAAATGGATCCTTAAAGTCTCAAGAAGTTAAGTACGTTTAACTCTTACATTTATGTGCCATAACAATTTCGAGATATCATCACATAGGTAGGGGGGCATTAAAAAAGAATGAAACTCGTAAAGTCTTAGACATTATTGATTTATTTTCAAACACTTTCATTGGTTTTTCAACAAGGTTTTATGGTTCCGATCACTATACCCAACAACCAATTAACTCTCGACGTCGATGAAGTCATAAGGTGTTAAGTTAGGTATAATTCCTATGATCCAACCAGCACCTGGAGGGATCTACTAATGCACTATGAATAACTCTAAAGTTAGAAATAGCATCCTTACGGTATATTTGGAGAAGATGATAAAAGGGAATAATTTGTTTGACTAAGACCATGAGTATCAACCGAAACAATCACAACATGGTGATAGTAATGACGTCTTGGTAAACATTGAAGGGGTTGAAGAATGAAAAAGAAATGTAAAGATAAAGGGTGAAAAGAAAGAATCCCTCCATACACTTAGGCAGAAACCAGGTCAATACATAAACTATCATAATCACAAAGATGATGTCTGGTATTGAAGAAAGTCATCATGGACCCAGTGATGCAATGCACAACCCTTCCCAACTATTCAAGTTTCTCTTTAAAGATACTTGTCTCATTTGTCACGGAGATTAGCATGTTATCTATTAACTTTCTCACTCCGAGTTAGTTGATATTGAATAGGTGGTAGTCAGATCCAGCCTCTGATTACTAAAATCAAAATGCACAAATTAAGTCTAGAGCTAAAAAAGGTCAAATATAAATCTCATTAGGAAACAACGACATAATACACTTGGTGAACACTAATAAGTTCTCAAGTTGTAACAATAGTCCTACTCATTATCCTTGCGATCTTGTTAGAACATTCAGAGTGATGCTCTTTAGCATTTCACAATGACGAATAAAAATCCTTCTAGTGTCAACATCAAACAACACTACGGTAGGTAACTTGCGAGATTCTTCAAGAATTAAACTTGTGCAAACTGGAAAAACATAATATGGTCCAGGTAATGAGAATTGACGAAATATTCAGTTGTTGATGTTTACTTCACAGTATACTTCAATAGCTCACTTATATTCGTTGTTATTCTATTTCGAATGGGAATCCAGATATAGGAACAACTGTTGAATATAAAAAAGTTTCGTTAGCGTCTTTAGACGTATCAGCTTTAGATAAACTACATTTCAAGCTGTAAAACCTGTCAAGGAGATTCGTTTCACGAATCAAATTCTGATGACGCAGGTACAATAATCATACTGTCAAACGGTCCTCATAAAACCGGAGGTTAAAGTTACCAAACGTCAAGGAATGCACGAGACATTCTTCCATATATGTGTTTATTTGCTAACCAAAACATGCAGATAACATAAGGCGTAACCACCTTAGATCTAACAAAGTCAGTCTCATAGCCACATGTTCATACTCAAGCTTCAAAGATTCAAATGTCAAAGATGAAAGCTTAGATCAAACAAATATAGTCTTCCACAACTCTGTGGCAATCCACATTTTTAGGCCATTTTACGTCAATAAACTTAAACTTGTTTACTTTGAACCTTTACGTATTTACTTTTAATTACAACCGTTAAGTTAAATCGCGTAAACTAAAAATCAACATTTAATGTAAACCGGCATTAAACAAACATAAGTTTACGTCAATTATGTGTTATATAATTATTAAGAAGATAATTTGTAACTTTTAATATTTTATTTGCAAGTTTTACGTAAAACGCTTACGTTTCGCATTATGAGCTTTCATGCATGCATGTAAACTATACCACATTTACCAATATCCATAATACTTATACCTTATCAAAAATTAAATATTTCCCTCCCTAATTATCATATATAAACCAGTCCCCCTTAAGTAGCATACATAAAATATATATACATTCCTAATTAACTCATATAAATATACCAACTAGTGCTATTTTTCAAAGTCTTTCTTACACCCTTTCCAATTCTCTTACAAGACTCACCCAACACACCATCATCCCATACTCTTCTTATACAAGCCCCCTTACTTTCCTTATTGATTATGTTTTATTATCTACTAGATATTTTATAAGCTAGCTAAACCTTTCCTATATAAACCACACTTCTCACTTACCACTAGCTAAAAACTCAACTCATCCTTTCTTTTCTCTCTACCTAGGCCACGGCACAAAACCTTAATAAGGTTTCATTGTCTTCCATTTTCTTAATATTTCTAGCACATAAGGGTATTCAATGTTCATTTATAAGGTGTTCTAAGGTGATTACAAGATTTGGGTTTCAAGATTTAAGCAAGGGTTTACAAAAACAAGTTAGGGTTTATAAGATTTGGGTTATAATCAAAACACTACAAGAAAAAAGGGTATTTAGGAGGATGGAAAACCGTGCCAAATACTCAAAAAGCCATGCCAGATGCTATTTGGCACGACTTTGGTACGCTTTTGACTTCATCCTAAATATGAGGGTGCCAAATACATTTGGGTCGGGTTGAAACCGTGCTAAATAGTATTTGGCATGGTTCTTGGGACGGTTTAACTTTGGGGTGCCATGATTGAGGTATTTGGCACGGCTGATTATTTTCCGTTCCAAAATAGGCATTCGTCACACTTTTATATCCCGTTCCAAATGTGTATTTGGTACTAACTCATTTCCCGTGTCGAATGGAATTTGTTAAAGTTTTTATTTACCGTGCCATAATTAACTAGGACGATTTTATTAACTGTGACAAACGTATTTGGCACGGTTTTTATTTTTCGTGCCAAAGTTATTTGGCACATTTTTATCCACCTTGACAAAAAAACATTTGGCACATTTTTGCGTTCGTCATAAAAATCATTTAACGCGTATTTGCGTCATTTTCTGTTACAAATATGTTTTAGTACACCACCGTATCAACCAACCATCTCAAACTTCACAACTATAGTTCAATCAAAGGCAAAAATAAATTAAACTCGATTTTTATTAGTCATCCATAAAATCAAGTCAACATAGTCACTTGAATACCATAAAGTAAAATACAATACGTTCAACATTCTTGTAAACCATAGTCATAACTAGAAGTCAATATAAATCATTAAGACAATTTATTACTAACGAAAAGAGAATACAGCTAGAATAAAGCTCAGCACATCACATCTTCATCAGAAACCCTACATAATAAAATATTCCAACATTAGAAATATGTATGAAACTAGAAAAAGTATGATATAGAAAATAGCAATAGAAAGGGTATAGTATAGAATTTTTTTAAAAAGGGTCAAAAGTTTCAAACTCAAAAGGAGTTGGGTCAAATGGTTCCAATGTCATCATAATGATTTCAACCTCATTTGAAACGGGTTAAAAGGGTTGAAATTTTTATTAGATTCAACATATTCCAAAAATGGCTTTAAATTAGCAAAAAATTGAATCATTGTCATTATCTCTAATGGGTACAATATAGATTCAATAAAGGCTAGAATACATTAAGAATAATTAATTACCTGATGACTCGGCGGAGGTGGCAACTCCCTTCCTAGCAATAATTTCTTAAACCACTCCATTTGAGCTCTTTCATAATTAGAAACATACGCTGCTACTTAGGATTGCTTATTAAAACTGCATTTTGTTAGGGTTGCCTAGGATTGCTTATTGAGACTCCTTATAAAGAAAACTATATGTGATTGCTTAAAGATGCTAATACGGGTTGTTTGGTATTGCGTATCGAAACTACGTATAATAAGCAATACCAAACAACCCTTACAAGTAGTTAATCCGATAAGCAATCCCAAACAGCTTCTATATGCACTTAATTTGAAAGGCAACCCAAAAGGTTAAGCAGGTACTTCATTAAGCAATCCCGGTCAGCCCCTATAATCAGTTAAACAAAAAACAATCCCAAATAGCCCCTATAAGCATTTAACTCAATAAGTAGTTCAAACAGCCCCCATGAATCATGTATCTCGAGTACTAATACTTAAATCATCCAACCAGAAAATATCATTGATAAGTAACCATGTCAAACTCATCACCTCTAAATGAAAATCAGTGATGTCCTTGACACACATGTACAAGCAAGCCCAAACAGCCCCTAATACCTGAAATCAACACCTGAAGGTGGCACAACATGCTCCTTATGAAAATACCGGTTTTAATCGACTCGAACCCCTATGAGAATATCACACAAGTACTTGAGTTGTTCGAGAACAAGGAAACTATCAAAACAGTCATTAAAACATATCATTAAAACAAATTACAAATATAAACATGTACATATAAGCATGTTAGGATTAAATTAATTTGAGTCATTACATCATATCATTGAACATGTTTGAGTCGTTATAACAATCTAATGGTTGTTTGGGTCAAATTATTATCTCAAATGCCAACATGTACGCATAAGAAGTATACTTCTTTTAAAGAGAAAGGCACCATACCTCTGATAGTCTATGGTAGCTTTGATAGTAGTTTGCAATAATGAAACTTATGTTTACTACTACTAATTAATCAGCACACAATAGGGTGTGGAATCTAGCTTTTAATAACAACACAGTATGCTCTTTTGGTTATGAATGCCAACAGAATAATGTTTATTTTGTTTGATCAAAGAATAAAATAACCATTTCAGCCTTGCAGGTTCATTTGATCCATGAGTGATGGTTAGGCGACCATTAGACGAAATTATATGTATATCACGTATATGTTCACAAATAGCTTGATTGTAAAGTTAGTATATTAGTATTAGCCAACTTCTTTAGTCCATCGCGTATATACGTCAAAAACAGAATAATGAATACCATGACTTTTGTAAGTAAAAAAGGAGTAGACTTTGTGTTTTGGCAGCATCATAAGTTAAGAAGCAATATACAAACTTCGTATCAAACTTTAGAAGTCCGTGAATATGAAATTACACCACACGTTTTTGACTGATCATATCAATATACAAACTTATGTTTAAAAAAAAGAACATATCAAAAACAAAATACACCGTGCAAGATCATGGATAACAACTAACTCACTCCAACTTCCATCTTCAAGGCAATCTAATGATCTTCTTTTAATAGGCATCCTACATCCACTTAATCACCTAATCCAACCAAACACAACGTATCAAGAAAGGCAATCTAAAGATCTTAATTTAATTAACATCCAACATTTCACATATCCGCTTATTCAAGATGATTAAGTTACGAACTAATTACACAAGGCAATTTAGAAATCTTAAATTAATAAACTATGTGAAAGAGGATTTTACCTTGTTTAATCATAAAAATAATGTTTAGATAGTAAAAGAATTTGTGAAAGAGAAATTTACCTTGTTTTTGTGAAAATAGTGTTGTCGGCTCTAATTGTGTGGAGTGATAATAGGAGGAAATTAGGGATCTACATAAAAAAGGAGGGAAGAGAAAGACTTTTGCTTTAGGCTTGACAAAGAGGCGGGATCTACATAAAAATTTAAAAAAATTAAGAGAAAAACAGGGAGGGAAAGTGCTAATTTGTTTTAAAAAAATGTTTTACAAACACTTCACTAATGTTTTGAAAACCGGGTCCATAATCGATCCAGTCGAGTCATCGAGTCACCAGATTACCGGTTCGACGGTCTTACATAACTAAAATAATAAAAAATATTTGCATTGATACAAAAAATTGTGTATATATAAATCATGAATATTCTATATATTAAGCTTAAAAACTATTTATTAACAAATATAACATGTAAAAACAAAATTACGTCTCAAGTATATGTAATTAACTTTTTATTTATAAAATAACACGAAAAAACCAAAACCCGGCTGGGTTGACCTAGGTCACTTCAAACCCGGCGGGTCTAACCGGGTTTCGAAAATATGATACCCGGTTTAATTTGACCCGTTTCTCAACCGAAACCGGTTCAACCGATCGAACTGGCCGAGTCGAACCAGGTTTTAAACATTTCACTTAACTTATGTAATATGGTAATGGTATATTGATCAACTTTTTAATGATCAAAATTTTATATCTTTAAGTTTGAGATTTATAATGAGTAATTCAATATAAACTATAAATTACACGTGAAGTTTGCTATACTAGATTTAAGATATAATCGAGTCAATTATAATACAAAACATAATGTTTTTTATGTTAACGTGTTACGGTGCCTGACATTTTTGTCAATTGGCTCACGCAAAGTTGAGTTTATATCGTCACACAACTCAAATCACGTAAAGAATTTTCATTTTGAAAAGTTCGTATAGTTGTCGCTATATGTTTGCATTCCCCAAACGTAATACGAACTTGGCAAGCTTCGCTTGACTATAAAATTGAAATATCAAAACTTCAGTTCACTCTGAAACTTAATGATAAAAACTTCACTTGAGTTCAACCGAGCTTTCATTTCCAAGTTTGAAGTTGAATTTAACGAGTCAAATGACACTTTTAACCGAAATGGTTTGACGTTTGGTGTAGGTTTTAGAATACTGTAAAAAAACTAGTACCACAACGTAACGTTAGTATAAATTTGTGTAATATTTTTGAGCTTGTAAAATACGATAATAATGTATATTAGATATGTTAGAACTCATATACATAACGTGTTCTATAAGGTCAAATACAATAAGACATAAACGAACTAATACTCGATAAAAATTGTGATAATAAGACTAAAACATCAAGTGTCATATCAAGCTTATTTCATAATAAAACCAAAGTGAATAAGTGTCTCATAAAACTTATTTAATATGACTTGTATACTAAGTGTCCTATTAAAATTCTTTATCACATGACCAAACTATATAAATGTCCTAAAAAATTAAATCTAATAGAACGCATATAAATGTGTCATATTAGATTACATATAATATGACCTCTACTGCTTAGAGTCCTATAAAACCTAAGATAATACGACCTAAATAGCAAGTGTCGTATTATGTTATATCATAACGAGACTAAAATGAGTGAGTGTCGTATGAAACTCATCTAATAAGACTAATACATGAAATGTCCTATTAGGTCCCATGATAATAGGACGCATAAACTAATTCGTCATATTAGATGTGTTTTTAGGACACTGCTTAAAAAAGCGTCGCAGGAAAAGGTCCTAAAAGGCACATTTTTTGTAGTGCGGTCTTAAAAGGAAAATTCTTATTTATGAAAAAACATCGCTAACTCGTCAAACAGTGGAATAAACCCGGTTTAAGTTATTTGAATTACGTCGAGCTAGTGGCGATGAAGGTTATTGATATATGTTAACTCATATTAAGATGAATTTGATCTTAAAAAGTTAATAATTAAGGAAAATTGAGTATTAAAGTGAATGGAATGGATTGTAATTTTAATAAAGAGGAAAAATAGTATCAACACGTGTGAGACGAAATGGGCATTTAGGTCAAGTTTTAAAATACGTTCCAAATACATATGCATTCGAAACAGTTTATAGAAAAATGTTCCAAATACACAAGTATTTGGCACAAGCCCTTAAAACCGTTCTAAATACATATACGTATTTGGCACTAGTAATTGAAACTGTTCCAAATGCACATGCATTTGGCACCATTATTACAAAACGTCCCAAATGCATACGTAGTTGGAACGATTTTCTAATATCCGTCCCAAATACATATTTTTTGGTACGATTATCCAAACAGTGCCAAATACGCGTATTTGGCACTCTTTTTTTACCGTTCCAAAAAAGTTCATCCCAAAAAACCCTTTTTTTGTAGTGAAACCTAGGGTTTTATTTCGTGTTCATCATCTTTGTGAGTATCTCTTATCTACTCTTTTGATTCTTTG